>CAIGQW010012936.1:3659049-3671772 GCA_903798125.1 Danio choprae | reverse complement strand
CCCAAAAAAACACTTAGAACCATTTTATCATAGTGTGCAAGAACGTTTTAATCCTCCTGTTGACTTATGGGTCAAAAATGACCCGGGCACCTTTTTAACAGGAGAAAAAAAAACCCTAAACAATGTTTGTTTTTTGTCTTGAAGTTTGGCGACTTTCTAAAATGACCCCAACAATAGAAAAAATTATAATTTCCATGTTTTCATAAAGGTTATACACATTTAGCATACAACGGTTGTCCTTTGGGTCAATTTTGACCCACCAGCTATAAAACTATTTTTACACCACAAAAACTAGTGGCACACACATCCACACTCCACATTTTCTTTCACTAAAACCTTTTTGTGGAATGAAAAGGTTCTATGGATGTTCAAGTTTCTTCATAGAGCCATAACTAGCGATGTTTCCATTCAAAGATGCATAAAAGATTCACAAATAAAACACAGTTTCCATCTATTGAGTCAAAGGGACTGTTTACACCTGGTCACTTCATGCGTTTTCTTTGATTGGATTGGTATCTTAATCGTTAAACAGATACGATTGCGATCTTCAAATCTTGTGCTTTGTGCAAATTTAACAAGGTTACGTTGATTAAATATATTTATTTAGCGTATTTTATTTAAATTAGGGCTGGGCGATATTGCAAAAAAAAATAATTATCACAATATATTGTCTCATATCATTCGCTATCAATAATTATTTAACATTTTTTTAACAATGCATTTAGGAACATTAGAATTTTCTTTTTATTTTATTTAACCACTTTATTTACCAGCATTACTAAGGCAAATAGTTTTAATAGTCAAAACCAAAAACATTTAAACGTAATATCTCATCTCTTTATAATAAAATAAACATAAGTGTTAAAGAGACTCGTAAACTTGATAAATAAAATGCTACAAAGTGTGTGCAATGGTAAAGGTAGATCAACATCTGTAAGGTGTCAATAATAATGAAACGGTAAACCTCAAACTCTGTAAACAACACAAATTATGATAATCAAATCTGAACCAACCGTCATTATTTAAATACATATTGCAATATTGCAAATAGTGAAGTTAGTGAACTATACCCCATACGCTAAAAACATCTTTCAGATGGGGTGCTAGTTGCTGGAATGCAAAAGAAAAGAAAGCAAAAAAAGGAAATGTGTTTGTCTGAGGTAATTAGGCTACCATTACTACTGAAATGTGTACATTCCATACATTCCGTAAAATGTAAATATGTGCTTTCAACAAGATGCATTTAGGCCTGTCCGCTTTCATATGGAAACCACAAACCAACAAAAAACCACCACATGTCCTTTTCACAATCAGATAGCTATTCCATCAGAAAAAATAGCATGAAGTGACCAGGTGTAAACAGACCCATAGAGAACAAAATTGTCACTTCCTGCTAAACTGGCGCCAAATATGAAAAAGAAAAACAAACTTTGCCGCAGTACACTCAAAAAATGACATTTGCTCTTTGTTCAAAGTACTTATTTAAAATGAGCTGAAATAACACAATTCTTGAGTTTTTTTTGGACACAACTTAATTGTTTTATGTTCAGTCCACTTAAATTGGTAAATGGAATAAGTTAACATTAGATTTTACCAATTTAAGTGGATTGAACATAAAACAAGTTGTCCCAATGGAATCTCAAAAATTGTGTTGTTTCAGCTCATTTTAAATAAGTAGTTTGAACAAGCAACAAGTTTTAGAGTGTCGGAGAAGCCACAGTGTGTCTTTTTTCTTATATAATAAATTATTTGCACATCAGAAGACAAAACATAATGAATGCGAGGTGGCTTTTGGAGGCAAGAGATGTTCTTTGGAAGGGCAGACCCTCATGAAGGTTCTGGAGGTAATAATACTGAACCACTTAATAATAATACTTGCATTGACGTACTTGGGTATATTACAGGTCTTGGGCTAAATTCACATATAACCGCTCAACAGCTGCGAGTGGTGTTTGAAGAGCTAAATATGGTTCTGCTCATGGAAAGTTGAGTTATGAAAGCAAGTGACAACCACGTTCTTTAACCAAAGTGACTACCTGCAATTTTCACGGGTCATGACTGAATGTTTAGATTGTGTTCAGCTGGAAAGTGCTGTATTAACAGAACCACCGCCAACAATTAGCTGCCTGTGACATACATGTGACATAAGCGCTCACTTTGCGGCGGTATTGTTTCGCTGTCAGTCACTAATATTACTGGTTGTCAACCTCTGCCTAAGCAGGAAAAATGGCTGAAAATAGGGCTTTTGTGTTGTAGATGGTGAGCAAGACCAAAGTCCTGTTCTGTTTGGTGAAAAAAATAATAATAATAAAAAAAAAAATTATAAATATATATATATATATATATATATATATATATATATATATTAAGAGAGAGAGAGAGAGAGAACAAGAAGGAAAATCAGAAATATGATGTATATGATGTAAAAATTGAAATATATAATGCAGGAATATCCAAAAATCTATTGTGCCACAAAAACAGGGAGGTTTTTATTTTATTTAACTTTTTTATGTTGCCATTCAACGTAACTCGTAATACAACGTAATTCAACTTTGTATTTTGCACTTATATTCATTTTGAAATGGCTGGATTCACACAGGGCCTATTCAATCAGAATTTACATTATATACAGGTATTATATTATATTATATTGCTCTTAAATATATATATATATATATTTAAGAACAATTATTTGAATGAATTCAGATGTGTATGGACCACACACCTTTGCTAAGCGTCGTCTTTGTTAGAGTTAAACTCAACTACAAACTTTGCTAAATGTGATAAATTGAATAAAATATATTGAATGATAAACTAGTAACATTGCGGCATGGTGGCTCAGTGGTTAGCACTGTCACCTCACAGCAAGAAGGTCGCTGGTTCAAGTCCCGGCTGGGTCAGTTGGTGTTTCTGTGTGAAGTTTGCATGTTCTCCCTGTGTTGTTGTGGGTTTTCTACGGGTGCCTCGGTTTCCCCCACAGTCCACAGACATGCGGTACAGGTGAATTGGATGAACTACATTGACCGTATTGTATGAGTGTGTGTGTTAGAATGTGAGAGTGTATTGGTGTGTCCCAGTACTGTGTTGTGGCTGGAAGGGCATGCACTCTGTAAAACATATGCCGGAATAGTTGGCGGTTCGTTCAGCTGTGGCAACCTTTAATAATCAGACTAAGCTGAAGGAAAATGAATGAAACTAGTAAAATGCTAGCAAAATATTAAACATGATAGAAATACGTTAGCAACTTTAATTTGTGCTAACAAAACGCTAATGTGCTAACATTATGCTAGATGCATGTTAAGTGATGCTAGCAGAGTGCTAAATCAAGTTGCAAATATGCTAGCAGCTATAAATCTATAAATAGTTAAATCTGAAGTAACCTAATGTCCATGATCCCTGAAAATCATATACAGAGATATGATAAACATATTTTAAATGTCTGTTTAATGAACATTACAAGTTATAAACATCTTAAGGAGATATTATAAATGACCAGGTCAACAACATATTAGCTCATTCTAACAACATTGTGTTCGAAACATGTTAGGATCGAGTCAACTCATGTTAACTTGCTAATTCTTGTAAAAGACCTGCTAGCAACACTTTTATTCCTGTTGGCAATATGCTAATATTAGAAACATTTCATTTGAAAAATGGTAGCAACATGCTATTCCATGCTAACAATGCTAATTCATGTTAAAAACATTATCATCATGGTAATTCATGTAAACAATAGAAACATGCTAGCAACATGCTAGTCCATGGTAGAATTGTGTTGAAAGATTAATGCTAGCAATATTACCCATGCTAGAAACAACTAGCATTATGATAACAGTTCTTCTTCTTCTTAATCAAATCAAAGGTAGAAATCTGTTAATATTATATTATTAGCAATGAACTAATAGTAAACAGTCGTATTTATATCAAAGAACAATTCAGATTAACACTGTCATACTGTAATTACTGCACAATAGTTACTAATTGGACCTTTATGTGGACACACATTGCTATAGGTTATGAAACAAAGATCACTGTGATTCATCCTAGTTGTTTTGTGTGTGTGTGTGTGTGATTTTTAAGGACAAATTCAAACGAATTGTGAGCTTACAATGTCATGCATAAGTAATATCAAATATATTACTTTAAATAAGTCATTTTCCCCTGTGTGTTTTCTCCCAGGACTATACAAGTGCAACGTTTGTGTACATTATGGATGACTGCGAGCGTATTACGGGTAATCGCACTCAGCGAAGACCCCACAAGCTCGTGATTTACTAGTGTCAGAGGCTTTGTAATTGCAGGGGTTGGGAATTACAGGCCGAGCATGAGAAATAAATCTGAACCATTCTGATTTCTGCTGCTGCTTATTAGGTCTGGGAGGAATACATGCGTTTGTGTGTCCAGGCTCCACTTTTGTGCAGCACAGCTGAGAATGGAAAGCATGTTCACTTCAGCTGAGATGAGAAATCAACTCAGAGATCGTATCGCTCTCCTTGAATTTGCCATTTGTCAAGTGTTTGTTCATCTGTGAGTGTATTTGGAGTTTATTTACAGTGCCTCGCTTATAGCCTATAAGGTTATATAACGTGTAGGGTTACAAAATGTGAGTCACAACATTAAGTCAGTTTTCTTTTCATATTTAAATTATTTAATTTTTAATTATGCGAGCTTGGCAAAGTCAACACACTGAAATCCTTGATTACTCTTTTTCCTCTTCTTAGACTAACTCGGGTAGACCTTAAAGGGCCATGAAACCCCCCTGTCGCAGCAGGGTGTTTTCACACCTCTAGTTTGAAAAAAGTCAGGAAAGTGGGTGAGTCCAGCTCTGTTTAGGTGGGAGTGTCGAGTGGCGAAAGAGGGAAGGATTTGCATGAAAAAGGGAGTTTCTGTTTGAGCATGCGCTGATTTTCACAGAGGCAAAACAACACACAGACACAGGGAGAAAGGCAGTATGTTTACATGGACATCAGGAATCAAATTATTTGCCAAATTATTTATCTGTCGACTTTAACTGCAGTTTGGCACTTTCACTTTCATTCAGTTACATTTCATGCATGCCCCCAGTGACAAACGAGATATTGTATGCGAGGAATCACACGCCATATGGGAGAAAAAAAACCTCCGCGTTTCTCTGTAACTTAGATGCACTCGGTAGGTAGCGTCAGAAAGCCGTGTGTGTATAGACTAATCCTGTCACAAAATGTGGCAAATCCTACACGACGGTAATAGTTTGATTAAGGTGTTTACATGTTTACATTCGGAGACCAGCATTTACGGCGGCTCTTTCAGTCCGTAATATTGTAGTGATATTAACATACTGTAAACTTAGTAACTAAATAATTTTGACTAAGGTGTGTCTTTAAAAACTGAAAGAGTACTACTGACGACACAAACTAACTTTGCCATCTGAATAAACATAAACAAAGCACGTTAATCACACAGGACGATCAACACAAACTGGAGCCGCGTCTTTTTTAAAAGGAGACGAGCGGCAAATCCCGATTTCACCATTTCCAGATGCGAAAAGTTCTCGGGTAAAAAATGTTCCTTACAAACATATTTTTGTCGCATTAGCAGACCACTGTAATCCACACGTGAGTCCAGCTGCCCTCTCATAGCGGGGAACTGAAAACAAAACCTTCGTTGCAGCACATTTATAAACGCAACACTGACGATTGGATGGATGTCTCCAAACAATTCATCTTCTTCCACTTGTTTTAATTACGGTTGGCAACATAACGTGGCGTCTCTCTGCCGTCTGAACACTGTACAGGTAAAAATGGTCTTCGAAGCTATCATGCAAATTAATGAAGTTGCACCTCATTCACAATAGAGCGCGTTGATTGGTTCAAACCAAGTCTTTATTACGAATTGATGATGAAAGCTCAAAGACGTCACGTTGTACCCGCCGGTGCAGACAGACAGACGCTGGAATTTACACAAGGATCTCACGGCCCTGACATAGCTTCAAAATTTATTTTCAAACCGGACGTACGAATTTGCTCGAAATAACGCAAAAACATCCAATTTTCACTTTTTAGTGAAATATATGTGTCCTGGGCCTCACAGTGGCGCACTGGGTAGCACGTTCGCCTCACAGCAAGAAGGTCGCTGATCGCTGGTTCGAGCCTCGGCTGGGTCAGTTGGCCTTTCTGTGTGGAGTTTGCATCTCCCTGTGTTGGCGTGGGTTTCCTCCGGGTGCTGGGTGTCCAAAGACATGCGGTATGGGTGAATTGGGTAAGCTAAATTTGCCGTAGTGATTGAGTGTGAATGGGTGTGTATGGATGTTTCCCAGAGATGGGTTGCAGCTGGAAGGGCATCCGCTGCGTAAAACATATGCTGGATAAGTTGGCGGTTCATTCCGCTGTGGCGACCCCAGATTAATAAAGGGACTAAGCCGAAATGAAAATGAATGAATGAATGAATATATGTGTCCTATAGTGTTTTTAGCAACGTGGTACACATATATGACTGTCAACATCTCAAAAAATGTGTTTTGGTGTTTCATGACCCTTTAAGAACATGAGTCGGTATGCTATATCTGTTCTGCCTTTATCTTCTATCTCAGCATGAAAACTATGGGGGAAAAATACACAATTCCTTTGAATATTAAATCCCACAAAGCGTTTAACCTACACCCAGCCCAGTTTAAGTGTTTCAAAGCTTTATCTATCTATCTAGCTAACAGTGTCTCTAGATATTTGAACAAATATGACAGTAACAGGCTAACAATATACTACCCATGCTAAAGTCATGTTAACAATGTGTTTGTGCATGCTAACAACATTTTAAGTCATGTTAACAATGTGTACCCATGCTAGAATTGTGCTAATAACATGCTAATACATGCTAATGTTAACCATGCTTGAAATATGTTAGCAAAATGGTAATCTATAGTAACACAGTATAGAAACAATAACAACAAACAAACAAACTGAAATCCTTGCTTGCTCTTTTTCTTCTTCTAGACCTTAAGATCATTCTGACTCTGTATGGTTTATCTGTTCTGCCTTTATCTTCTATCTCAGCATGAAAACTATGGGGGAAAATACACAATTCCTTTGAATATTAAATCCCACAAAGCATTTAACCTACACCCAGCCAGTTTAGGTCTTTCAAAGCTTTATCTATCTAGCTCTCACTAGCAAGGCATAGCAACGTGCTGAGGACATGTTAGCAACATGCTAAACATGGTATACATTTGTTATTTGTATGGTAAACAACTAACAATGGGATTCATGTAAGATGTGTGCTAGCAACATGGGTGGTGCTAACAATAGGGCCTATGTTACGTATAAATGTGCTGTTAAAAACATGCTAGCAACATTTTAATATATGCTAACAGTGTTTCTAGATATTTGAGCAAATATGATAGTAACAGGCTAACAATATACGACCCATGCTAAAGTCATCTTAACAATGTGTTAGTGCATGCTAACAACATTTTAAGTCATGTTAACAATGTGTACCCATGCTAGGATTGTGCTAATAACATGCTAATCCATGCTAATGTTAACCATGCTTGAAATATGTTAGCGATATGGTAATTCGGGGTAACACAATATAGAAACAATGCTAGCAATCATGTTAGAAACATTCTGCAAACGTGATAACTCGTGTTACATAATTTTAACAACATGGTAATTCATTCTAGCAACATGGTAATCTATGTTTTAAACCTATTAACAACATGCTTATTCATGATAATAATATTATGATGTGTTGGAAACATGTTAGCAACATGCTCATTTACACTAACACCATTCCAACATGTTTATTCATGCTAACAATATGATATCCACGTTCTAGCAACATGCTAGTTAATGCTATCAAAGTGTTAAACATGCTAAAAACATGCTTTTTATTTCTCTCATCTCTAAAATCGTCGACATTCAAGCATTTAAATGTTTTTTTCTTTAACCTGATTTGCCAAGCCACTATTTTTAACTCATCTACAGTAATTTTTATTGTGTATACCTTTTAATAAATAAACAATAAATTTGATAATTATAATAAGCTAAATTTGATAATTTACATTTTTATTAAATCACTGTCCTGTGATTTAATTACATATTAAAAATGTAAAATATAGCACTGTCCTGATTAAAGTGAGGATCAAATTGTTTCATTCATTCATTCATTCTCTTTTCGGCGTAGTCCTTTTATTAATTTGGGGTCGCCACAGCGGAATGAACCACCAACTCATCCAGCATATCCTTTATGCAGTGGATGGCCTATCAGCCGCAACCCATCACTGGGAAACATCCATATACACTCATTCTCACACATACACTACTGACAATTTAGCCTACCCAATTCACCTATAGCGCATGTCTTTGGACTTGTGGGGGAAACCGGAGCACCCGGAGGAAACCCACGCCAACACGAGGAGAACATGCAAACTCCACACAGAAATGCCAACTGACCCAGCCGGGGCTCAAACCAGCGACCTTCTTGCTGTGAGACGACAGCGCTACCCACTGCGCCACCGCAGTGCCCCTCATTTGTTTTATTTTTTAAAAAATAAATAAAAGGAATCATTTTTTCTTTTCTTTTCTTTCATTTTATTTAAGCAGTTTTAATGTAACCCTCATAAAAAAGAAAGAAAGAAAGATATTTTAATGAATATGTTTACATAATGGCAGCACGGTGGCGCAGTGGGTAGCACAATTGCCTCACAGCAAGAAGGTCGCTGGTTCGAGCCGCGGCTGAGTCAGTTGGCGTTTCTGTGTGGAGTTTGCATGTTCCTCCCCGTGTTTGCGTGGGTTTCCTCCGGGTGCTCCGGTTTCCCCCACAAGTCCAAAGACATGCGGTACAGGTGAATTGGGTATGCTAAATTGTCCGTAGTGTATGAGTGTGTATGGATGTTTCCCCAGTGATGGGTTGCAGCTGGAAGGGCATCCGCTGCGTAAAACATATGCTGGATAAGTTGGCGGTTCATTCCACTGTGGCGACCCCAGATTAATAAAGGGACTAAGCCGAAAAGAAAATGAATGAATGAATGTTTATATAATAGTTATATAATTGTGTGCTCTGCCTTTTATTGTCTCAATTTTTTATATGCTTATTAATTCATTTTTTTATTTTTTGGAAAACATAATATTTTGGGCAGAACTGTGTTAACTGGCCCACTAAAAACCACCCCAGTTTCTAATGTGGACCCTTAAGAAAACTAATCGCCCACCCCTGGTGTAACGGATGCTCTTACCAGTATGGGGTTTTGGTCCCAGCTATCCCGAGGATTAGTTTCTCCCTGCTCTTCGCTGACTTGTAGATCACTTTTTTATTTATTTATTTCCTGACCGGCTTCATTTTTACCCGAGCATCTTAGGGTTCATCCACGCCACTCACTGTGCCACTGTCATTTTCCAGAGGCGTCTTAAATTATAGATGAGCATATTTACTGACTGCTGATATTATGGCGGAGAGAGAGAGATGCTGAGGGAAATTTACCTATCCCTCAGGCTCAGCAAACGTATAAGCGGGTCTCCGGAGCTCTTAAATGAAATGTGAAAATGTGGCCCTGCGTTCTGTGGACAAACATCTGCAGCTCATTCGCAGCAAGTGACAGGAATGTTTGATGGAGCTTCCTTCTCACATGTGATAGTTGTGTTGGTGTTTTGTTGTTTTATAAATGTATGTGATGCGGGTCTCCCCTCGCCATCTGCTTGTCCTCTGTTGTTGTATGTAAGGTGCGGATGCTGCGAAAGACGTAACATGATGGTGCTAAAAACACATTTGTTTCTGTTGTTTCGTAGCTGACACTGTGTTATGATGGTAGTATGTAAAGTACTTTGTTTTCTAGTTTTAATTTGTGAATTTTAATATGCATTTCTTTTTTGCAGTAATCTTACTATTATCGTCAATTTCATCATCATTATTATTATTATTATCATCATCATCATCATCATCATCATCATCATTATTATTATTATTATTATTGATTCATTCATTCATTTTCATTTCGGCTTAGTCCCTTTATTAATCTGGGGTCGCCACATCAGAATGAACCGCCAACTTATCCAGCATATGTTTTACTCAGCGGATGCCCTTCCAGCTGCAACCCATCTCTGGGAAACATTCATACACACCCATTCACACTCATACACTACGGACAATTTAGCTTACCCAATTCACCTGTACTGCATGTCTTTGACCCACGCCAACACGGGGAGAACATGCAAACTCCACACAGAAACGTCAACTGACCCAGCCGAGGCTCAAACCAGCGACCTTCTTGCTGTGAGGCGAACGTGCTACCCACTGCGCCACCGTGAGGCCCATTATTATTATTATCATCATTATTATTATTATTATTATTATTATTATTATTATTATTTACATTTTTTAATGTTTATTTTACTGCAAAAATATTGGTCACTAACTTGACATTCCAGTTCTATACCAAAAAAAAGATAGACAGACAGACAGATAGATTAATTTAATGTAATGTATTTGTTACATTTTGTATTTTATTATTAAGTACATAATTTGTGAATTAATTTATTTTTAATATTTTATTATCGTTACATTTTTATTTTCATTTTAATTTAAATAAGCACTGAAGATCAGTGAATTAGTGAATATATATATATATATATATATATATATATATATATATATATGATTATATAAACTAAATCTGTAATATAATTTATGTTGATGTATTTTTTGGGACTATGAGTTGAACATACTCATGAAACATACTAATAAATATAAATATAATATTGTTTAAATATTAGGGGCGATGCGGTGGCGCAGTGGGTAGCACAATCACCTCACAGAAAGAAGGTCGCTGGTTCAAGCCTCGGCTGGATCAGTTGGCATTTCTGTGTGGAGTTTGCATGTTCTCCCCATGTTCATGGGGGTTTCCTCCGGGTGCTCCGGTTTCCCCCACAAGTCCAAAGACATGCGCTATAGGTGAATTGGGTAAGCTAAATTGTCCGTAGTGTATGTGTGAGAATAAGTGTGTATGGGTGTTTCCCAGTGATGGGTTGCAGCTGGAAGGGCATCCGCTGTGTAAATAATATGTTGACTGTTCATTCCGCCATGAATGAAAATGAATGAATGAATGAATATTTACATATCTATTCAATCTTATTTTGTTCACAAATATTTTATTAATAATAAAAGTAAATTTTTAATAATAATTATCAAACTAATTATCAATAAAAAAGCTACACAAATAACAAATTTTATTTGTATATATTTTATATATATGACTGCAAATATGAATATTATATACACATGAATGCACCCCCAATAAAAAATATTTTAAAAAATCAAAACCTACAAAGTAAAATAGATAAAATATAATTTTATACAGTTGAAATCAGAATTATTAAACCTCTTTTGAAATATTTTTCTTTTAAAATATTTCCCAAATGATGTTTAACAGAGAATGGAAATTTTGACAGTATGTCTGATAATATTCTGGTGAAAGTCTTATTTGTTTTATTTCGGCTAGAATAAAAGCGGTTTTTAATTTTTTTAAAAACATTTTAAGGTAAAAATTGTTAGCCCCTTTAAGCCATTTTCCATTAAGCCATTAGCCATTTAAGCCGATTTTCTACAGAACAAAGCATTGTTATACAATAACTTGCCTCATTAACCTAGTTAAGCCTTTTAATGTCACTTTAAGTGTCTTGAAAAATATCTAGTAAAATATTATGTGCTGTCATCATGGGAAAGATAAAATAAATCAGTTATTAGAAATGAGTAATTAAAACTATTATGTTTAGAAACGTGTTAAAGTCTTCTCTCCGTTAAACAGAAATTGGGGGGGAAAATAAACAGGGGGGCTAATAATTCAGGGGGTTTAATAATTCTGACTTCAAATGTGTGTATATATATATATACATTTTAATTTACATTTATTCTTCACCTATGTTTAAAATGATTCAACAACCTGCATGCTGCTTTTTTATGTCTTTTTCTTTCTTTCTTTTTTTTTTCCCAGAGCCGAGTAAACCCCGTCAACGTGACTCCCCCCATCCAAGCTGTGGATCAAGACAGAAACATCCAGCCTCCGTCAGACCGCCCAGGAATCCTGTACTCCATTCTCATCGGTAAGTCTCCATCAGACTCTAACCGCTCTCTCTATAAAGCAGCAGCTATCTACCAGCACACAAGGCCTCGTCCTGGAGGAAAACACTGCTTTTCCAGGGGACTCCGAGCAGAGAGTCAAATGCATTTGTGCCGCGGGCAAGGTGCGACCGCCCACTGCGCTTTGAGATGAAACCTGGAAGCGGAGCAGCGGGTCCAGGACCCACGCTGTTCGCGACCTGAGTCAGGAACTAAAGTGCACTGCCGGAGTGGTTAGACCTCCAGTCAGGGATCTGTCAGAACATATTGTAGGCCACAGCCGCGCCAGTTCAAAATGACAGCAGCCGCATGCTTTTAACCATCAACAAAGCACTCCACATTGTGTGTATATATGTGTGTGTGTGTGTGTGTGTGTGTGTGTGTGTGTGTGTGTGTGTGTGTGTGTGTGTGTGTGTGGCTATTTATAGACAGCAAGTGCATTAAGGATTTCATTCCATCTTTCTGTTTGAAGAATGACTGTGAATATGAATACGCAAATAAACAATGGATGAATGAATGAATGAATGAAAAAAATTGTTGAAATAAAACGTCAAACCATCTAAGAACAAATAATAGTAATAATAATAAAATAAATAATAATAATAATAATAATAATAATAATAATAATAATAATAATAA
>CAIGQW010012936.1:3568994-3581275 GCA_903798125.1 Danio choprae | reverse complement strand
TTGTGGTTACACTTTTCTGATCTCTAGCAAAGTCAGGAATGAGAGTCTGGGTGTGACACTTCTCGTCAGATTTTTGTTACGAGGTTTTATCCTCTTCAGAAACTTGCTCAGTCCTGGCAAAGTCTAACAGGTCAAATTTTTATGACGCAAAAACCATTAGCAAATACAATGAAATGGTTTGAGGGTGGTGCAACATTTGTGAAATCAAATATGAGTCGAAAATGTTAAGAAAGTTAGTAGACTTTAATATGGTTCTAAAACACGGTGGTATTTTTTTTTTACTCTACATTACTATAGTACTATTTTTCACATGCTAGCATTATTGGTTGCACACACTGATTATCACCTTAATTTAGCGTTATATGTTAATAAGGCTTTTTTTCCTTCAAATTCCTCCCCAGCTTTTTCAAATTCATAATCTTTCAAAAATTATTCCACTATAGGACATTTTATATCAGAATTTGGAGCCATTTCTCATTAATATCTAATAACCAAATTATTTCATTGTGTACCAGTCATAAATTTATAACTTATATTAAGCTGATTATCTTGACACATGTTGAGCTTTAAAACAAAATAAACTGTTCTTGAAATGTTGGTGATTTTTCTGAGCTCTGATCCACTAGAATCAGAATCCACTAGAATAGAGTCAGAAACTTGCTCAGCCCGGGCAAAGTTTTGTAAAAAAAGTTTAATTTTTATGACATGAAGGTCCAAAAACCACTAGCAAATACAATGAAATGGTTTGAGGGTGGTGCAACATTTGTGACATCAAATATGAGCTGAAAATGTTAATAAAAAAATTGAGAAATGTTTAAAAGATAAATATAAATCTTTCTGGGTTATGGGATAACATGGCATGTTCATGAGTATGCTGTAGCGTTTATTAACAGAGTTATAGAATAAATATGCTGAGTGTTGCTGATATAATATATAGGCCACAGTAGATCTATAATAGCTACACTTTTTTTAATATGATTTTACTCTAAATTACTACTCGAATTACTTACTATTAAGTGCTATTTCACATCTGTTAGCATTATTGGTTGCATACAGTGATTATCACCTTAATTTAGCATAGAATGTTAATTAGACTTTTTTTCCCCACTTCAAATTCTTTCCCAGCTTCATCCAAGGATGAGCCTTGTTCATAATCCTCCAAAAATATTCCATTATAGGACATTTTATGTCATCATTTGTGGCCATTCCATTGAGATTTATATCACATTAGCTGTTAAACGATCCATTATCACTTTCTCACGCTTCATGACTTGTCCGATGCGGACTTCATTAATGCATAGGATCAGTATTTAATAACCAACTTATTTTATTGTGTTGAAGTCATAAAATTAACTTTTAATAAGCTGATTATGGCGCAGTGGTTGGCGCTCTCGCCTCACAGCAAGAAGGTCGCTGGTTCGAGCCTCGGCTTGCTCAGTTGGCATTTCTGTGTGGAGTTTGCATGTTCTCCCCGTGTTGGCGTGGGTTTCCTCCGGGTGCTCCGGTTTCCCCCACAAGTCCAAAGACATGCGATATAGGTGAATTGGGTAAACTAAATTGTCCGTAGTTTATGTGTGTAAATGGAAGTGTATGGGTGTTTCCAAGTGGTGGGTTGCAGCTGGAAGGGCATCCGCATAAGTTGACGGTTCATTCCGCTGTGGCGACCCCAGATTAATAAAGGGACTAAGCCAAAAAGAAAATGAATGAATGAATGAATAACCTGATTATATTTACACATGTTGAGCTTTAAAACAAAATAAACCGTTCTTGTAATTTTGGTGATGAAGCCGAAAAATCTACACAGCAAGCAGAATTTGGCTAAAGTCATGGTTTTCTTCCTTTCCAGGGACTGAGCTGACTTTCACACTTGTAAGCAGGCATTCAAGTCTGTTTGCCATCTCTAATTGTACGTAGAAAAGAAATGTAGAAATGTATTAACTGAATGATATGAGAATAAGAAGGTGTTTCTGTAATGAAGTGAAGTTTATTTATAAACTAATTTTGAAAGGATCACGTGCTTATGAATGCTTGTGGCTGGTCCCGCATTATCCAATTCATGATTCACCAATCAGACGATTCCTAAACCACTATAAATACCCTAAGTTCCATTTCACAGCCATCTCCGTTTTGAAGAATCCCCCCTTCCACCCCTACTCCTCCTTTCCTAGATGGGTGGCACGGTGGCCCAGTGGTTAGCACTGTTGCCTCACAGCAAGAACGTCACTGGTTCTAGTCCTTACCAAGCCAGCCGACGTTTCTGTGTGGAGTTTACACGTTCTCCCCGTGCTCACGTGGGTTTCCTCTGGGTTCCCCGGTTTCCTCCCACCGTCCAAAAACATGAAACTTAAGTTAATTGACTAATCCAAATCGCCATCATAGACATGCTCCTAGTAAGTAGTCATCTCAAGAGCAATCACTATCTGTTCATTAGCTACTACAGCAGGAGAGTTCTCGAGATCTACCTGAGCTCAAACTCCCCTCTCGCCTTGCAAACGGGAGGGAGCCCCGGGCTCGAGGATCTATGAGCTCAGGGCTGTCTCCCGGGACAGCATGCCAAACAAGCTTTATAATCAATCATCAGCTAAGTGTGAACTCTTGAAAGTAAACGCGGAGATGATTACAATCAGTGTTTATGTAGCAAACCTAGTGTTGGAATGTAGCAAGACAGAAGGTTGGTTAAATAAACAGGAGCTAGATTATTTAAAACTTTATAGGAAAGTAAGAAGCTATTTTTTATAATCAATACGCAACTTAATAGGCAGCCAGTGTAAGGAGGATAAAATTGGGGTGATATGATCATATTTTCTAGACCTGGTAAGAACTCTGGCAGCTGCATTTTGCACTAACTGAAGTATTATTGATAGAGGGTGCTGAACAACCTGCGAACAGAGCATTACAGTAACCCAGCCTAGAAGTTATAAAAGCATGAACTAGCTTTTTTTTAAAGATGCTAATAACCATTAAACTTGTCATAACCATGTTATGAACAGGGTCCATGAGCTATACTACAGTCAGCTGCTCTAACAACTTGATAGAAAAAGCATCTAATTTGCATATGGCATTTTGTTTTGTTTTGTTTTTTTCTTAAAAAGTTTTGATAGAATGAAACATTCACTGTAATGATTTGCACAGAGCATGACTGTTGTTCGGTACAGATCTATTTCAGGATTTG
The DNA here is from genome assembly GCA_903798125.1 of Danio choprae. Classification (NCBI taxonomy): domain Eukaryota; kingdom Metazoa; phylum Chordata; class Actinopteri; order Cypriniformes; family Danionidae; genus Danio; species Danio choprae. Next base: position 3,578,103 of record CAIGQW010012936.1, on the reverse strand, counting down.
ACTCCGTTCCTCGGTCTGGTCTGAGCAGTGTTAATCAATGTGTGCTGGGCCGTAGGCCTGACGCCAGCAGCTGGAGTGTCTTCTTCTGCCCTCTTGAGCCCTGATCTCACTCTCTTCCCATCACTCGCCCAGCTGGCATAAACCGCCAAAGTCCCTGCCCGCTCCACTGTTTATGATTTTCCAATTAAAGAAATGTAATTTAAATAATTTGTTACCTTCGGGGACGTCCTGTAATGAGCAGCTTTGTCGGGCTCTGTTAAGCGGCGAAGAGTCGTAATTAGTGGTCTAGATTAATAGAGCCGCACTTTGTCATCAGAATAATCGCAGGCTAATGCCGGCAGACTGTTTATTAGCAGAGCGTTCCCTAAACATGTCTACGTTGTGTCGGATAAATATAGATTAGACCTCATCAGATGTGTGTTCCAGGGCTGTTGGTTCCAACTTTTTGAGGGTAGCTTAAAACCCTGTCATTCTATGTGGGATTTTATTCGATGGTTTACGTCATGATGTAATATAGTTGCATGAAATTGAGCCAAAAGGTTAATGTTTACAAAATGCCATAGTGTTACAGTTCAGTTGTTGTTAAATTCATTTAAGTAAATACTTTAGGAATGAAAGTTATTCATCTTATTTGGTTTTAGAGTTTTTGACTCGACTGCACTCCAAAGAATATTGTTGCTACTTGTTTAAAATTAGTTGAAACAATACAATTGTTTAGGTTTTTTGGGACAACTTAATTGTTGTACAGGGGCCTCACGGTGGTGCAGTGGGTAGCACGATCGCCTCACAGCAAGAAGGTCGCTGGTTCGAGCCTCGGCTGGGTCAGTTGGCATTTCTGTGTGGAGTTTGCATGTTCTCCCCGTGTTGGCGTGGGTTTCCTCCGGGTGCTCCAGTTTCCCCCACACGTCCAAAGACATGCAGTACAGGTGAATTGGGTTAGCTAAATTGTCCGTAGTGTATGAGTGTGAATGAGTGTGTATGGATGTTTCCCAGTGATGGGAAGGGCATCCGCTGTGTAAAACATATGCTGGATAAGTTGGCGGTTCATCCAGCTGTGGCAACCCCAGATTAATAAAGGGGCTAAGCCGAAAAGAAAATGAATGAATGAATAATTGTTGTACACTGAAAAAAAAGATTCAAAGATGATTCCTTGGATTTACAAAATTTTTTTTAAGTTAAGTGTTTTTATTTTGTGATGATTTTAAACAAACAGATTAAGTTGAACATTACTAAATTAAATTTGTTTGTTTAATTGTGTTTATTTCACAATTAATTGTTTATTTTGCAGAAATTGTTTTATTTCAGTGTACAGTGCTCAGCATATATAAGTGCACCCCTCACAACATCTTTTCAATTCATATTTTTAATAGGAAGCTAAACAATATTATATTTTTGCATATACATTAGATTAATCAGTACTGAAGCCAAATCTGGAGCTAATCTAACAAAATAACTTGTGATAACGGTCCAAAAACTAGTACACTCAAATTTAGGTTATAGAAAAATATTAAATACAAAATTTAAAAAGAGGAAAAATCAAGTAAAGCAAAAACATTTGAAACATTTAGTTGAAATTTTGTAGGTTGTAATTAGTTTTTTTGAATTTTGAATTTAATTGTATTATCTTTCAATTTCTAAATATGTTTGGTGACTAAAATATTATTTTAATAAATATATCTGTTTAATAAACCTGTTTTATTTAAATGCACCAAAATACATTGCCTGTGTTCATTCATTCATTCATTTTCTTTTCGGCTTAGTTCCTTTATTAATTAGGGGTCGCCACACCAGAATGAACCGCCAACTTATCCAGCATATGTTTTTTACGCAGCTGATGCCCTTCCAGCTGCAACCCATCACTGGGAAACATCCATACACATTCATTCACACTCATACACTACGGACAAGCTTACCCAATTGGCCTATACCGCATGTCATTGGACTTGTGGGGGAAACCGGAGCACCCGGAGAAAACCCACGCCAACACGGGGACCCAGCTGACCCAGCCGAGGCTCGAACCAGCGTCCTTCTTGCTGTGAGGCAATTGTGCTACCCACTGCGCCACCGTGAGGTCCACATTGCCTGTATTCACCTAGAAATGAATAAAAAATATTCTTTTTCAAAATGGGGTGTACTCAATTATGCTGAGCACTGTATGTTCAATCAACTTAAAATTGTAAAATCTATTAAGTTAACTTAATCAATTTGTGTTGGGACGACATGAAGGGATTGTGTAACCCAGCATTTTTTACAGTGTGATGCAACCTCAATTAACTAATAAATGAACTGACTCAAAAGTTATTTGAAATGGCCCTTATGAATCATTTGTTTCAGGAATAAGATATAGTAACACTGATTCCATGTTTTGAACCTGATTCATTAAAACAACCAGTTCATGAGAGTCAAATAAACTGCTCATAAAAAACAAACAAAAAAAACATTCATTTTAGGAATCAGGCACCACTGATTCTACTGTTTGTTTTGATTTACTAAACAGTTCAGAAGAGTCATTTGAAATGGCCAATTAGAATCATTCGATTGAGTAATCCGGTTAAGTAATACTCAAGAGAGTCAATTGAAATGTCTCATACTTATCATTCATTTTTAAACCTGGTACAGTAACACTGATTCCACAATATGTTTTTGATTTTCTACAAAGAAGCCGTTCATAAGAGTCATTTGAAATGGCTCATTAGAACCATTTGTTTCATAATCAGGTTAAGTAATACTCATGAGACCCAACTGAAATGCCTCATAGTCATAAGAATCATCAATTTTAGGAAGCGGGTACATTAACACTAATTGCACTGTATTTTTTTGATTTCCTAAAAAGAAGCGGCTCATGAGAGTCATTTGAAAGAGTCATTTGAAATTGCTCATTAAAATAATTCCAGGTAAAGTAAAGCTCGTGAGAATCAAATGAAATGGCTCATAGGAATAATTAATTAAAAGAATCAGTTTCAGTTACACTGATTCCACTGTTTGTTTTTTTGATTTACTGAAAAGAAGTGGCTCACGAGAGTCATTTGAAATGAGTCGTTTAAAATGGCTCATTATAATAATTTGTTTCAGGAATCAAGTACAGCAAAACTAATGAGTCAAATGAAATGACTCATAAGAATAATTAAAGGAATCCATTTTAGTAACACAGATTCCAAGGTTTTGATTTGATTTACTGAAAAGAAATGGCACATGAGAGTCATTTGAAATGAGTCATTTGAAATGGCTCGTTAGAATAACTGTTTTCAGGAATCAGGTAAAGTAAAACTCATGAGAGTCAAATGAAATGACTCATAAGAATAATTTGTTCAAAGAGACAGGTTCAGTAACACTGCTTCCACTATTTGTTTTTTGATTTACTGAAAAGAAATGGCTCATGAGAGTCATTTGAAATGAGTCATTTGACATGGCTCGTTAGAATAATTTCTTTCAACAATCAGGTAAAGTAAAACTCATGAAAGTCAAGGGAAATGGCTCATAGGAATAGTTAATTAAAGGAATCAGTTTCAGTAACACAGATTTCACTGTTTTGTTTTGATTTACTGAAAAGAAGCAGCTTATGAGAGTCATCTGAAATGAATCATTTGAAATGGCTTATTAGAATAATTCATTTCAGGGAACGGGTACAGTAAAATTGATTCCGCTGTATGTTTTGAAACAATATAACAGGCCAACTCACAAAAGTCATTTGTTCATGAACTGAACTTCCAGGTCACACTGCAGGTTTTTGATTCTCTGAAAAGAATTGGCTCAGTAAAACCAAACCATCCTGTGAAATACATTCAAAAAAAAAAATCCCACCCAATGAATGTTCACTTTAATATTTATAATGCAGTCTAAATTATAAAACAAAAGCTCTACGGTTCTCCACTATCTTATGTACAAGCATGATACAATGCCTTGCTACACTTGCTACAGTGCATTTGCTAATTGTTCTTGTCTTGACAAGATGATAGTTATGTGTGCTTCGCAGTGCGACAAGCTTCATTTACAAACCCCCGCTTGTCCCGAATTCACCGGGAGCTCCTGACATGTCGCCCCAGCGAGGCTCTTTGGATACGGTCCAAACCTTAACGCTAGCTAAACATCCCCTACAGCTAACAAGGAGCAGCAGAGGTTTCCATATCATTAGAGAAATGCCCACAGAGCTCTATCAGCACTATCACAGCCGAGCCTGCAACACTGCTGATATTACACCTCATTTCAAATTACTCCAAATACGCAACAGCATGGAAAATGTCAACTTGTTTGAAGTCGGTTAAGTTCAGACCTACGTTGGCTGAGATAGCTTATTGTACTGCAATTAATAGAAAACACATGCAATTACAAAATAACGGCAGCAAATTAAGAAAAGATCCTCATCAGACAGCATATGTGTTGCAAATCCTCACAATGCAAACACATTTTTTATAAACGCACTGCATTTTCACCACACTTGTCATCCCTCCCGTTTTTCCCGGGATAGAATTTACAATTCTATATCGCTGTCATCCTTTAAAGGTATTTTCCCGTATTTCTCCCATATTTTTAGTCTGTCTATGAAGGGTGGCAATAAACATTAAAGAGCCGATCCTCCCTATACGCAACCCATACCGCCGAACCACCAGGGAACGCCCCTTGTGCCCCCTGCACCTGTATTCTATAAAAACTGCAGGTTAACTACGTTTATATTTAATAACTTTAACTCTTAAAAGCTATTAGTTACTAGTTAATTAGTTAATTAACTAGTTAATTAAAGTTATTAGTAACTAATAAAGCTATGGTAACTAGTAAGCTTAATAATTATTTTTGAAAAGCACCATACAAATAAACTTGAATTGAACTGAACTGAAATGTTTTAAGGGGACCCTGAAACGTGATGGACCTGGCTATTTAGGTTATGGTTACATAGGCTAGTAATATACAAAAGACAAGCGAATTTTGTTATCAAGATGTTAAAATAAACAAAAAAACACCTTTCAAAGATCACATACAACTTCACTGAGCAATAGTCACGGCACAATAAACAAACCCCAGCCAGGTCTGTCACGGTTTTAGGGCCCGTTGAAACATTTCCGTTGTGTTCCCTGCTATTTGCATGTGTTAAGAGAAAATGCAGGCGTTTTTTTGATTTGTTTGCGTTGTGAGAAAATGCAACACGTATGCTGTCAAACCAATGAGGATCTTTTCTTAATTATCTTCGATTTATCTTTCTTATATTCTTATATCTATTGCCTTTCTTATATTTTTTTAAATATATATGTTTTTCTTAATTCCACATTGAAGTCCACATGAACCAGAAGCTATGACCGTTTTTTTTTTTTTGTATTGTCACGCAGTTTCTAGAGAAACAGAATATTAAATGAGAAAACAGTGGGCGTGGCTTGTTTTTTCTACTACGAGCTGATTGGATGTAGTAAAGTAGGCATTTCATTCAGAAAGATTATTATTACAACCTAACAGACACCTCCTGCTCACCATTTCTGTTTGTTTTCAAAAGCTGACAGTCGGAGGGGCGTGGTTAAGTATGTTAGCCACGCCCAATACCTCAGACAGACGTAATCTGAGAATTTAACTGAAAACAAACAGGGAGAAAACAGATTTCAATTAAAGATTACAAGTGCAAATGTTTTTTTTGTTGTTGTTTTTTATTATAGACACGTACTGATGAACTATTCACCACAAAACGAGCAATGTGAGCTAACACAATCAATATAGTTAGTTGATTTCATTTGTACTTTAAGCTCTCTCGGCCACCGTACAGACCAGAGAGTCTTAGATCATTGTTTGCCCGTCGAAGAGCTCGCCTTACTTTCTTGCACTTGTTTTTCATCAGAAGGCTTTTGATAAACGCATGTACGTGTCAGTTTGAAGTGGGCAGAAGCAGACACCTTAATTTTCAGCCGGCCTTCCCTTTGATGTACTTGTCTGCATTCCAGCAATGCGTCTAATAATGATTTGAGCTGCTTTGAGACAAATAAGTGGACGGCTGTTGTTATCAGAGGCGCCGCAAATTAGTCTGAAGTATGACTGCTAATTAGAGAAGATAGCGAGGACTTGTCTTTCTGTCATTATCAGGCCGATAACGCAATCATCCCTCTTAAAGTCGATGCGAAACGCCTTTCACCACCCATTCACTTGCGCAGTCTGAACTTTCTTGGAGTGTTCGGTTAGAGAAAATGTCAGACTTGATTTTGAATGTCGATTGGGTTTGAAAAAAAAAAATTGAGTCAGATTGTTGGAAGGAAAAGGCTGTAAAGAGGGATTTGTGATGCAAGTCAACAAAAGAAAGTAAAGCAAGTCATTACATTTTGATGGAAGATTGCAAAGCTAAGACCAGAATCTTGAAATGGAATGAAGTCTTCAAGGACAAGGATCCGATACAATTCTGGTTCTGGGAGTCACGATTAGATTCCAAAATTATTCTTGACCTACATTTCTTCTACATTTATCTTCCCAATTGTAGATTTGAACCAGAATTGGAGTTTCTATGTTGTTGTTTATGATTTGAATCTGTATGTATCTGTATAAACAACAAACAGTTCTTATTCCAAAAAAAGAGAACATCATCATCATCATCATCATCATTATTATTGTTAATTTATTGATTTTTCTTCGGCTTAGTCTCTATTTCAGATGTTGCATGTTTTACGCAGCAGATGCCCTTCCAGCAGCAACACAGTACTGGAAAACACCCATATACTCATTTACACACACTCATACACTACGGCCAATTTAGCTTACCCATATCCCCTATAGCGCATGTCTTTGGACTGTGGGGGAAACCCGAGCACCCAGAGGAAACCCACACCAACACGGGGAGAACATGCAAACTCCACACATAAATGCCAACTAGTCCAGCTGGGATTTGAACCAGCGACCTTCTTGCTTGGAGGCAACAGTGCGAACCACTGAAAAGATGTTTTCAAAGCAAAAATATACATATAAAAATATACAATATGCTAAATATATTTGACAATTATATTTGGACTTGCTATTAGATTTTGCTTTTAGATTATTGCTACTAGCTTTAAAACATAGTAGTATTTGTTTGCAACACTGTGAAGCTGTTCACTTTTATTGAGTCTGCAGGACACAAGCCACAAGATTCGTCCATGGATCAAATTAATTCCACTCCGCATTCTTGCTTTTGAACAGCAGGAATTTGAACAGGGTCCTGAACCCGGTCCCACACTAAACACGAAGCACACCACGCCATGTCTTTCTTAACTTAATTCTTAAATTTGTCCACCTTTTTACGCACATGTGCCTGTCAATGCGTATTATTTCACTGACGTTTTATTTTAGGCCCACACTATTGAATACAGAAGCCATGCTGAACTTTTGAGAATCGATTCAGAATTTTTAGAGAACAAATCTTTTTGTGTTGAGATTTTTGTGTTTCCCTTGACCATAGTTTGCAAATCTGTGTTGTTTCATCAGGCTCACTGATTTTGCATATATTTTGCCGGTATCCATACTTTCAGTGTACTGGTTGTGTAATGGTAATTTGAGTTGGCCTTAACAAATCAGCAAATGATACGCAATAGTCAAGAAATAGCCAGAGTCCCATTGTGAATAGACGTGGATAGATGTAACAGGATGGGAGGTCAGGTGATGCAGTTTGTTGAAAGATATTGGTGATTGTGTCACCAGATCTCACACTTACGTCATCAAAAGCGACCGTCAAACTCCAGTCACACACGCTCAAAAAATGGCATTTGTTGTTTGTTTAAACTACCTATTTAAAATGAGCTTTGGGACAACGCAACTGTTAAATGTTCAATCTACCTAAATTTGTATAAAAAAACAACAACAATAAGTTAACTGAATTCCTTCATGTTGCCTTCTTCATGTGTGGAACCCAGAATTCTGTACAGTGCGTGCATCGATATCTGTTTGACCAGGCTGTAGATTAAAGCTAGTATGCTTATATGCTAATTATTTGAACTAAAAACAAGACAAAAACTCCATGTATGAGTTGTATTTATTATTTTTTTTGCAGTGCGACTGCCAGGGGTGTGGGTTAAAGAAAGGAGCGAGAACTCAAGTGTGAGAAATTATAGGTTTATTAATAAAAAAATAAAACAAAAACCACCCCGAGGGGGGTGGGAACATAACTAAAAGACAAAAAACAGACTTGGCTGGGCTGGCAGGGAAGTTTAGGACATGACATGGCAAGAACATGAAGTACGATGTATGACGAACTAGCACAGGACAGCAGACGTGAGGAGACTATAAAGGGGAAATAATTGTTAACAAGGAGGGTGGGAATAGACAACAAACAGGAGCACATGACACAAAAGGAACAACACAAGCCATGTGCTTACATAAAAAAACAGGACTAGAACACGCAGCCAATGAGAGAGCTCATTTAACCGCATGTTCGCATGAAACAACACTGAAGCACGCTGGTTTCACTGGTTTCTTGGTTCACTAAACTTAAATGGACTCCACAGTCACCAGATCTCAATTCAGTTGAGCACCTCTGGGATGTTATAGTATGTGATGCTATCAAGTCAATGAATCTATATTGTGAAGTATTAAGGCAATGTGAAGTAACAAAAGCAATGTTTCCCTAATAGTCAAGTTTCCTATGCTTTCAGAAAACAGCGCTGACTAGCTAGTTAGCTTCTCTAACCATTTGCTGCACTGTTGTAAGTAATTGGAGAGTTGCGTCATCCTTCGGTAAACAAAATCTCAGATCAGTCTGAAACTAAGAATAGCACATGTTCAGATTGAGTCTTGCTTATTTTCTTTTAGCAAAAGTCTAGGGCTGTCAGAGAGACAGGAAAGATATGCAGGAACACACATTTCAGCGTGCTCCTCCATAAAAAAATAGCAGCGCTAATTAAAATTTTACAGTCTTCACGATCACCTCCCACTGTTTTTTTTTTTTTTTTTTTACAAGACAAACATCACAACACGCAGCCAAACATGAGCAAGCATCGCGTGGCATTTCTGCTGTGCCCTATATTCAAGTTTAATTAACTTTCGATTGATTACTGAGAAGATGAATGCTTTCATTACCAGCTTTTGCTTACCTTAGCATGAGATAAAGAACGCACAGGAAGTTCTGCCATCTCTGTAATGTTATCTTTATTCAGTGTTGGTTTTCCTATCACCCCCC
>CAIGQW010012936.1:3541491-3558994 GCA_903798125.1 Danio choprae | reverse complement strand
ACACACACACACACACACACACACACACACACACACACACACACAATAACAGCATCTCATACCCACATTACATCAGTTGCTCTCAACCGGATTTGCTTTGAGATCTGGATTTTACAGTATATTGAAAGTCTAGCAGCACAATCCTAGAAGTTTTTCAGACAGAAGCAAAAGTAAAGAAAGTAAAGATATCACACCCATATTGGCACCAGTGTCATTTTCTTCTAGACAAAGTCACAGATGAATTTACAGTGGTCCCTCGCTATAACGTGGTTATGTGGTCACACATCGGACGCGCCACGCCGCACCACGCAGCGCCATGCAAACATAGGTTTCTTCTGCAAGTCGGTGGCTGTCTGCAGTGCCCAGCTACGACTCAAGACACTGATCATATTTCTGCCACGCCACAGAGCGCCATCTGAATAATTTAATTTTAAATAACATGCGAATGTGCACGTCCGGTGTGTGTCACTTCCAACTATCATGTGCGCAGCGCATGCAGTGTACGACCCCCTTAAGGATGGAGTCTGCTTTAGCTTTGTGGATCAGTGACTGCAGGAAAAAGAACATTACACTGGATGCCAATAGTATATGCACAAAAGCTAAAAAGCTTTATGAACCTTTTGCTGACAGCGATGAATGTTTGCGCCTGACAGCAGGTTTTGATCTTTGGTTTCATTTATGATACTGAGACTTATTTTTCTACGAAAGTTTGAGAGTGTTTAAACAAGAAAAAAAAAAAAAAGTGTGTAGTGAGGGGTTTTACAGCCTTAAAACATCTATAATAATTGTAAAAAATAAAGCTGACAACTTTGCGGATTTCGCCTATATATAATATAGTATAATATAATATAATAAAATATATATATAATATTTTGGTGTATAGTGGTCCCTCGTTTATCGCGGGAGTTACGTTCTACGAGGGACCACTAAACACCAAAATTTTAAATAAAAATTGACTGGACATATGCAGGCTTTGATGTCTAGATATGAGAAATATTTTTGTTTATAATTTCTTCTTCTGATTGCATCAAAATATGGTAATTTTCTCTACCTTATTTTGATCTTTACTAAACATAATATATAATTCATTAACGTTTCCAGCTAAAATTAACCATAGTTGGAGTGAAACGCTATCACTGAAAAAAATTTAAATCCATTAATTAGCAGGTTCTGGGATTTTTGCTGTTGATTTATGGTTATGAATTGCATTATGGGATCTTTATCTTGGCTCCATTAACTTTTGATGTAGAACATTTAAAAGTCAAAAGGGGCCTATTATGGTTCTTTTTACAAGATGTAAAATAAGTCTGATGTCCCTAGTGTGTGTATGTGAAGTTTCATCTCAAAATACCACAGAAATAATGTTTTATAACTTTTTTGAAACTGCCCCTTTTAGGCTTTGATCCTAATTGTGCCATTTTGGTGACTGTCGCTTTAAATTCAAATGAGATTGTGCTCTTTTCAAAAGATGGCGGAGCTACCAAAGCCTATGTGTCAGCATAGTGGCAGATTCAAAAACAACACTAACATCCTAAGCTAATGAGAAAGAGATCGTCACTAATGGGCGGGGCTTTCCCACTTTGATGACACATACAAAGGTATATAAAAAGGTTTATAAATTTTTTTATTAAATTAATAAATGTTTTCCATTAGAAGCTGGTTATATTCACAGACAGTTGCCACACAACTGTTAAAAACCCTTATAAAAGTGATTTTTGCATAATAGGTCCCTTTTAAAATCTGTGAATGTCATGTGACCAATAGTAAGATCACAGCACATCTCAGTTCTTAAGAGTTTATTCTTCTGTTGTAACCTGGCTCTTTTCTGAGCGCACTTCAGAAAGTCCACTATGGTTTCAGACATCTACAAATGGCTGCTCCCTTAAAAAGTGTGCAATTTAAGGTTATAGGGGCAATTTCGAATACAGCCTAAGAATTGAGAAACATCCGGTGAGTCTGAGGACCTTGATGACCTGCTTCAAATGTCTGTAATTTAGGTAGGAGGTAAACTCTGCTAGACAGTGACCCTCCAGAAGCAGGTTTGGACACTCTTCTGATGTTTAGCGCCACTCACTGGAACATTCATTGGCAGAGCGCCACAGTATATAGGTAGATAAAACCAGATGCGCTTTTAGTGCCACTTTCTGACACTTAAGAAGCTATTTCCAAAAATGTTTCCACAGGCACTTTTCCCCCACTGACCTTCAGTTGGATTTATAGTTGTATTTTGTCGTTCCCATTTAGCATTGTTTTTGCTACTGCTTGTGCTGCTCACACTCTAAAAAATGCTGGCTTGCCATTACCCAGTGTTGGGTCAAATATGGACAAACCCAATGTTGGGCACGTTTTTTATTTTATTTTTTTCAATTAAATTTAAATGACCCTTTTTATTTTTATTGAGTTTCATATACAATTTTAACAATTCAAATTAAAAAAGAAAAAAAGTCATAACAATAAAAAAAATTAAAAAGATATTGTACATATGTGTGTGTAACGGGTGTACTGAAATGAGTTTCTATTGGATCAGACAATGTGATCAGAAGACTACACGGTAAGTAAAAGGAGGTGGGAGTGGAACTGAGCAATAAACAGGAACAACAGGTAGGTTTTAGATATAAAAAAAAATATTTTTACTTTGGATTGTATGACTTTTTCTTTCTTTATATTTTCCTTATAAAACAATAACAATTACCTTAGAAACACAATAACTATATGTACATAATCCCCAGGGTGCACCCTCTTTACAACTGTCATAAATCAAAAACAAATCACAATCAATGAATTCAATTGAAAATAAAAGAAAACATAAAATAAAACAAATAAATCAGTAGGGTTGCTCACACTGAAATCAGTGAAATCAGTTCAATTCTGTCTTTTTTCTCCAAAAGGAAAAAAGTCAATCAGTCTTTACTTACAGCTGTGTTCTTAATCTCAGTCCCATGAAGAAAATAACTCTATGTTAAAGTCTTTGTAACATTATTTGATCAGAATATGATAAACTGAAAACGTCTGTACGTCAAGATATTCCAGGTCGAAGTGGGAGGCTCGCCATCAATAAAAGAAATCCAGGGAATCTCAGGAAAAATCTCCTCAGGAAAAAAACCTGGCCGGTCTACTGACGATTCTTTTTACACACACGCGCGATTCTAAAATGGCGCCAGCGCACGTATTTTAATCCTTGTGTCCAAAATTACTCCTCTCTATTGCTCTGTTAACCTGTCTCGTCTCTGATTTGCGTCTTTCTGACGGCAAGCTGAAGGGAACGGCTAACAACCCGCTCCTCCGATTTGTCACTGCGTTTTGCGACAGTATAGTCTATACACACACGGCTGTTTGACACTATTCTCTGCACCTATTGAGACAGTGAAGGACCACAGGCACCTGCATCACGAAATACAGAGTTTTCTTTTCTTTCCATTTGGCGTGTGAATCAAATTTCATTGAAACAACACTCTTCTGCCAGTCCTTACTTCATACGCACATCCAATACCTCAGTTTGTCATGCGGGGAAATTAATAAAGTGTTCATGGATGAAAGTGAAACTGCCGGACTGCAGTTAAAGTCGACAAATTAAAAATGAAACACCCAAAATTACATGAAACTCCAGAGGGAATGTGGATAGGAACATTAGGTATGGAAGGAACATTCAAAAAGCAACTCATGTAAACACCTTAATCATATTATTGTTTTATTCAGATTAAGGCAAACAATTTGATTACTGATGTCAATGTAAACGTAGTCAGTGTGTGGAATGTATAGTTCATGTAATCAGTGAAGATGAGCTGCAGCTGTGTCTGTGTGTGAGTGTCCGGATTATTGTCAGCTGTGGCAGGGGTTGATGAGTGCCAAGAGTTCTGGGAGTTGTAGTTGAATTGGAATATCGGAAGTAATCTCCAGCGGAGAAAACATAGCTGGTGATCACAACAGAGATATTGTACATATGCGTGCCATATTTAAACTTTACTCTACTTTAATAGATACATTATACCTTCATATATATATATATATATATATATATATATATATATATATATGCTAATGGTCTAATCTGATTCAATCATTTTTGCTAAGCTAAGCTAAATCTCTCATATTTTTGCATGCTACCAGGAGGATCTTAAATAGATATTGGTCACGTTTGGTTTAAATGACACTTTTAGTTCGAACATTGGGCTACAACAACCTTGCATTTTTACCACCGAACACAATTCTGTCCTCAGAAGCTACATTTGTACCTCACAGAAATATCTAAAGGTCCGTGTCCTCTCAGGATGTTGTTCAATTTGTCGTAATGGTTAATTTGCGAGACTGTACGTAGGTGAGGAATCTTTCTAATTTACTCATCGCTTCAGGGTCACCGCAGGATTGGTTCCAGTCATTAATGTAACCTGATTATTTGCTTTATTCAGACAATGTTTAAGAGTTTAATTAACACTGAGAGTAGGATTACTCATCCGATGATTGTCTCACACAGGCACTGGACCCCGATCTTGATGCCAACGTCACATACCGAATCAGGACCAAAGAGGCCAGAGAGCTGTTTGCGGTGAACCCTCTCACCGGAGAGCTGAAGGTGCTTCGGTCACTGGATTTCGAGAAACTCTTACCGAATGCAACAACACAAACCTTTGTGGTGGAGGCTCTGGATGGAGGAAGCGGAAAAATGCCGGCAGGGATGGCTTCTGTTACTGTCACTGTATTGGTAAGACTTAAATCTCAGTTATGTTCCTTAACTCTTTGACTATCTTATTAGCACCAAACCCCTTTAAATCAAGCCTTTTCTGTAATATCTCAGCACTTTGTCACGTCCTCCAAGCCACCAGGGGGCACAGCGATAGTGCCCTATACTCCTCTACATTAGATGGCGCTAGTAACTTTTGTTCCTTTAAACTCCCCTGTAATCAGCCTAATCACCACCACCTGTTATCTGCTCTATATAAGACTGCTTTGTATCATGCTCTGTGTTCAGTCCTGAACCCTACCTCCTAGTTGCCTCGTCCAGTGTCCAGTTAAGTTGTTCTCAAGATTTTTTGCTTGCTATGTTCTTTTGATTGTTCTAAGACCCTCGTGTCTATTTTATTTTATAAGGTTTTTGGGAAGCTCGGCTTTCCTATTTTTGTTGTACTTTTTCAACCCTGGCTGTAGAGAGATATTGTCTCTTCTTTTTTGTGTCAATTTCTCTTCAGTTGCTGACTTAGCGCAAGTAGTAAGAGCTACTGCTAACCACACCGTAGACCCGGGTTCGAGTCTCACTCAGAGCATTACATTTTCAGTCAGCTGTCTGTAATAGCCCAAGCAGATATTATGAACTGACCTGGTGTGTTTCCCAAAACAACGACTTAAATTGGTTCCGTTAGTGGTTAGCACTGTCGCTTCACAGCAAGAAGTCGTTTGTTCGAGTCCCGACTGGGTTGGCATTCCTGTGTGGAGTTTGCACGTTCTCCCCTTGTTCACATAGGTTTCCTCTGGGTGCTCCAGTTTCCCCCACAGTCCGAAGACACGCGCTATAGGTACATTGAATAAACTAAATTGGCCGTAGTGTATGTGTGTGAATGATGCGTGTGAAGGATGTTTCCCAGTACTGCGTTGCAGCTGGAAAAGCATCCGCTGTGTAAAACATATGCTGGATAAGTTGGCGGTTCATTCATGTGGCAACCCCTGATGAATAAAGGGACTAAGCTGAATGAAAATGAATGAATGAATGAATGATTCAGTTATTTTGAACGGTATAATCAACTATTAAATACAGTTATCTAGCCCTTTTCCTTAGCCCTATGCCTTTAAGCTAAAGAGAATTAGGACACCCCTACCTCTGTATGTGAACAAACAAAACAAGGGGTAGGGGTAAGGGGAAAAACTAAGGGGTAGAATTGGTATTGCTCCTTTGTGAATATTCATTGGAATGATGGAATCGGGAAGCACTAAATCGCGAAACTATGTTTGTAGCGATGGAAACTTTAGTTGGCTGACAATAGTTTTTGGAAACAGCATGGAGATTCGTACTGGTCTTTTCAGCAGGACAACTATTGGCATATTGTGATTTTTTTTCAGTGGACGCTTCTAAGCCCTGTGGACTCTGACAGCTAGAGATATATTATGTCTGAATTGGTCTTTACGTCCATAAGACCTCTGTTGTGTAACCAGCTGATTTGAAAGGTCTCTGAAGATTAAGTTGGATGAATGTCAATTAGCTGTCACTGAAAATGCTGCAGAGATCATTGCAGTATTTAGGTCACCTAAATACCATTTTTCAATGAGATGCTGCTGTCGTTTGGCTGGAAGAACAGCAAATCATTTCTTAGATTGAAACTTTTAGCTATACTTCTTTGAAAGTAATCATATTTTTTGATATGAGTTTCAAAATGCACTGTCGCAATAATATTAGGCAGCGACTGAAAATAGTCCCCAGACAGGTAACTAGGTAACATCACAGCGTAATATTCTTGTGCCTGCTGCGGTCATGGTACAGGCAGCAAAGTTACCTAATTTTTACGCTGGAATGAGAGTATATTTGGCGGCACAGTTGCTCAGTGGTTAGCACTGTCGCCTCACAACAAAAAGGTCGCTCGTTCGAGTCCCGGTTGGCATAGTTGGCATTTCTGTGTAGAGTTTGCATGTTCTCCCTGTGTTTGGGTGGGTTTCCTCCAGGTGCTCCGGTTTCCCCCACAGTCCAAAGACATGCGCTGAATGAGAACTGGGTTAACAAAATTGGCCATAGTGTATGAATGTGAGAGTGTATGGGTGTTTCCCAGTACTGGGTTGCTGCTGGAAGTGCATCCGCTGCATAAAACATATGCTGGAATAGTTGGCGGTTCATTCCGCTGTGGCATCCTCTGGAATAGAGTCTAAGCCGAAGGAAAATGAATGAATAAATTAACTAATTATTGAATGAGAGTATAGTTCCTACTCATGTTAGCCTAGAAAATATCAACTTTTCTTTTTCTGTTGGTCTTAGTACACAGTGTAACTACAGAAGAGTCAAGGTTTAAATAGGTTAGTTCTCAAAACTCTTTTTTGAGTGAGATACTAATGGTCTAATCCTATTCAGTGATTTAAGCTAAGCTAAAAGTGCCCATGTTACTCTAGGAGACTCGTAAAATTGACTGTAAAATTAGTAAAAAGACTACAGACTACAGGAGACTACTGTAAAAGAAGACTACAGGAGACTACAGAAGAGTCAAGGTTTTAATAGGAAAACTATAAAAATTGTTTCGGTTTTTTTTTACTTTTTGAGCGAGATACTAATGGTCTAATCGGATTAAATGATTTATGCTAAGCTAAAATGAGCCTATTTGCACACAAAAAAAGTGAAGTGTTTAAAGCACTTATGTTGAAAGCACCTCAAATTACTTTGTAATAAAAGCAGAGCCAATAATAAACAGCTTCAAATCATCTTCTAACAACACAGGTATAAAATGGTTGTTAATGTTGCAAATAACAAGAAACTGAAAACCTTAATTCAGTTTGCATGAATCCATTTAAAGGTATTAAAGAGTGCGTTGATAGTATGCATTGTAGGTATGTGGCTTGGGTATCTGTAGGTAAAAAAAAAATCTTCAGAACTGGTTTTATATGCTCAAGTATAACCACAGGGATGAAAAGCTCGGTTTTGACCATATTTGGAACAGTCATGAATATTAATGAATTATCTCTGCTCTGTTTAATGAAGTTTTAGAACATTTATTGGCGTCTGATCACTCCAGAAAAATCCTAGTATGGGCTGAGGTGTCCCACATACATGTACATACAGTTGAAGTCAAAATTATTGGCCCTCCTGTGATTTTTTTTTTTATTTCAATTTTTTTACTTTTCTTTTTCAAATATTTCGTATAATGATAATATTTTTAATATGTAATATTTTTTTTTCTTCTAGAGAAAGTCTTATTTGTTTTATTTTGGCTAGAATAAAAGCAGTTTTTATTTTTTTAAGGTCAGCATTATTAGCCCTCATAAGCAATATATTTTTCAATTGTCTACAGAACAAACCACTGTTATACAATGACTTGCCTAATTACCCTAACTTAGTTAACCTACTTAATCTAGTTAAGTCTGTAAATTTCACTTCACGCTGAATACTCGTATCTTGAAAAATACCTTGTAAAATATTATGTACTATCATCATGGCAAAGAGGGGTGGAATTAATTGTTGTTATATTACTAGCGGGGCCTCACAGTGGCGCAGTGGGTAGCACGTTCGCCTCACAGCAAGAAGTCGCTGGTTCGAGCCTCGGCTGGGTCAGTTGGCGTTTCTGTGTGGAGTTTGCATGTTCTCCCTGTGTTGGCGTGGGTTTCCTCCGGGTGCTCCGGTTTCCCCCACAAGTCCAAAGACATGCGGTATAGGTGAATTGGGTAAGCTAAATTGTCCGTAGTGTATGAGTGTGAATGGGTGTGTATGGATGTTTCCCAGAGATGGGTTGCAGCTGGAAGGGCATCCGCTGCGTAAAACATATGCTGGATAAGTTGGCGGTTCATTCCGCTGTGGCGACCCCAGATTAATAAAGGGACTAAGCCGAAATGAAAATGAATGAATGAATATATTACTAGCAAATGTTGTGGCCAATCAAACGCAACATGTGGATCATCAGAACAGTGTTTTGTTCAGATTGGCCTGTATTTTTACACTCACAGGATTTACTTGAAAACGAACAAAACAGTGGTGTTTGAGGCTCACGGTATGTCATTTCCATGTACAGTGGTCCCTCGTTAATCGCGGGAGTTACATTCTAAAAATAGAAGGCAATAGGTGTAATAATCCACGAAGAAGTCCGTTTTATTTTTAACAATTATTATAGATGTTTTAAGGCTGTAAAACCCCGCACTACACTATTGTGCTGTCAAAGCATGTCAAATTGCACAAAAAAAATCTGAGAAACTGCGAGACCGTGAAAGGTGATGGCAAGAGACCACTGTACTGAACTCTTATAATTTGGATAGCTATGTTTTTATTCTATGGCACTTTTAAGCACAGTCTTCCCATAAATCGTGTGCCTGTAATAGAAACTCCTACAAAATCTTCAAACAGCTTCAAAATCACTTTTCATCTCTGGTTTTTCATTGTGTCTTTAGTAAATCCTGACAGTATATTTTTTGTTATAAAAGATAGTTTGAGCCGATGCAGGCAGTTAAACAGGGCCTTAATGTCTCATTTATAATTAAGCTGTGCTTTTTTTCCTGCTTATTTATGGATGTACACTACCTGACAAAAGTCCTGTCGTCTATCCCAGTTTTAGGAACAACAAATAATAACTTGACTTCTAGTTGTTCATTTGGTATCAGAAGTGTCTTATATGAAAGGCAAAGGCCTCTAGATTACCCTTATTTTACCAAAATAAAATATGATCATGCCTTGATTTTTAATTATTTAAGTAGGACAGTAAGGTCTGACTTTGCTTAGGCAAAAGTCTTGTCATTTAACAGAAATAATGTACAGTATAGAATATAAAGTCATGGTGCAGTGGAAAACTAATTAATATTGTGTATGACTCCCATGAGCTTGGAGGACTGCATCCATACATCTCAGCAATGACTCAAATAACTTATTAATAAAGTCATCTGGAATGGCAAAGAAAGCGTTCTTGCAGGACTCCCAGAGTTCATCAAGATTCTTTGGATTCATCTTCAATGCCTCCTCCTTCACCTTACCCCAGAGATGCTCAATAATGTTCATGTCTGGTGACTGGGCTGGCCAATCCTGGAGCACCTTGACCTTTTTTGCTTTCAGGAACTTTGATGTGGAGGCTGAAGTATGAGAAGGAGCGCTATCCTGCTGAAGAATTTGCCCTCTCCTGTGGTTTGTAATGTAATGGGCAGCACAAATGTCTTGATACCTCAGGCTGTTGATGTTGCCTTCCGCTCTGCAGATCTCTCGCACGCCCCAATACTGAATGTAACCCCAAACCATGATTTTTCCTTCACTAAATTTGACTGATTTCTGTAAGAATCTTGGGTTCATGCAGGTTCCAATGGGTCTTCTGCAGTATTCATCGGAAAAAATCTACTTTCTGCCACTTTTCCAAATGATCAACTAGAAATCAAGTTATCATTTGTTGCCCTTACAACTGGGATTGATGACAAAACTTTTGTCAGATAGTGTATGTACACTGTAGAAAAATGCTAGGTTCCACACAATTGATTTGTCTTGGGACAGCATGAAGGAATTAAGTTAACTTTAATTTAAGTGAATTGAACATGAAATAATTAAGTTGTCCAACCAAAAAAATCTTAAGAATTGTGTTGTTTCAGCTCAATTTTACTAAGTAGTTTGAACAAAACAGCAAATGTCATTTTGAGTGTATTTATGTATTTCTTTGTGTTAGTTAGCAATTGATCGTACAACAATGCTTCCCCTGTTCAAATGAATCATTTATTCGTCTGGGTTTGCCAAAAGAGCTACAGTAACTAGAGCTAACATTTGACTAGGGCAATGTAAGACATGTAATATTTCTTAGCATTACGTTATTGTAATTTTTTTTGTTTATTTCTGTTAGCAAAGCGCCTGCAGTTTTTAATTTTTTTTATATCTACTTCAGCTCCAAAGAAAAAGAGTTTAAGCGCAAACATTTTCATGCAAGGAAACACACGGCTTATTACGTCCTCGCAAGAAGCCCTAATTGTTTCTGTGCTGGGTTTATTTATTAATTTTCCTTCTGTGCACGGTGTGGTTAATTGATAATTAGTTGCTGTGGAAAATGAAAAAGGAGAAGTGAGCGGCGGAAATGAATGTGTGCTACCTGATGCATGGAGGCTCAGGATATCAGAGTGATTATGATGGGATAGAAGCCCCCAAGGCAGCGTCCTGATGGAGAAAACGGTCCCAGGAGCGCCATCATGAACTCGGTACACTTTACAGATTTACTTTAAGACTTGACAGATTTTACTTTTCATCTGGGGAAAGAGAAGACACGCAGAGATGTGCGGGATTGGAAAATAAGTAAAAAAATGCCAATTTCACTCCAAGTGCTTTTCTTGGGACCTTTTATTTTGCGTATGTGAGCAATAGCAAAGTTTTATTAGTCGGTGCTCAAGACTCAAGGACATCCTTGAATAAGCGTATTCTCATGGGAAGGACATAAGGGGTGGTGTTGGTGGTGGGAGGGGGGTGTAATTTGGATACCTGAACCCGTCTGGCCTCTCCTTGGACTCGGGATGGCTGCTGTATTCATTGTATTAGGTCACACTGCGTTTCTCGCATCTCCCAGAATCACCCGTGTCATCAGCATTCATGAGAGCCTGCTACACTTTCACTCTTTCTTTACGTTTCATATATACAACTTTGTGGAGGGGAAAAAAGTAAATGTCCTCTGCACAGTCAGTGCCTGCTTCTTCGGTGGAATTTTGACTTTTTAAAATTAAGATTCAACAATTATATTAATTAGTAGTTAGAAAGCATGAAACAACCAACGTTCACAAACGAATACATTATATCAATGTAATAAATTATACCTATTATTATACAAATTTGATTTCAGTGCATATTTGATAGACTGTGTTTTAAGAAAATGATGGCATGATTAAAAACTTTATTATTATATTCAACAAAACTTGGTTATGGTTATTCTAAAATATTGGATACATAAAATCATTTACAGTACTTTACAGAAATGGACACGTGCTGAAGAGTTTTATCAATTATTTATCTACTTATTTGTCTGTTGTTTTTTTTCAGTTCTTTGATTGGTGGATATCTGTTTTGAATTATGGGTTATGTAGTTTTCCTAGCAAATGTTGTCAACATCCTTACTTTTAGTGAGGTTGAAATTGGAGGTTTTATTATTAATAATAATTGCTTATAAGTAGAATATCAACATATATTTAATTTATTTAAATTGTTTTGGCTCCAGTACTGTTTTATTGCAGTATATTAGCAGCCCTTTTTCAGCATTTCCTCTTTATTCTCTTTAGTAACCTTTTCCTCTGCCTTTTGGAGTCTCAGCAGTTATAATTATGTCTCACCCGACTTTTTTCCCCCACCAAAAAGTCCCCGGGCACCAAGCACTGTGACACATCCTTAATGTACTGCATGATCTACTATTGAATAAATGCCATTTTTGCTTAGTGTTTTAGTGTTGGGAGCTAGCTAATGGGACCTGAGCTAGCACACAGTCTGACAGTTGCAAAAGAGTAAAGGCAGGCGAAAAGAGCAGGAGTGCAGGCACTAATCACAGTTTGATGTTCTGTGTCTGAGCAGGACATGAACGACTTCCCACCAGTATTCAGTCAAACGCTGTACCGGGGAATGGTGGCACCCAACGCTGTCAAGGGGACCGTAGTGACCGTGGTACATGCTGAGGACCTGGACCCGCCGGTGAGTTGACTTGATTGTTTATGATACTTCATGACTTATTTATTTAATACACAAATATTGTGACTGTGGGTCACATCAGTAGCCCAGTGGTTGCGTTCTGTATGTATATATTTTATATACCAATTCTCAATATTAACTAGTGGATTATTAGCTCACTATTATTTACATGTTGGCTGTTTATTAATACTTATGAAGGCCCTTTTATAAAGTATACACAAACAGTAATAATAACATTTATAATAATAACAGAATATATATAATAATAACACTCTTAATAGTTAGTAATCAAGTACCTTGAAATGGATAACGAATCCTCTTCTGATAAACGATGATAACAAGCCTTTGCTCTAGTCCAGGACGACTTCTTCATGACTAAAGAAAGAAACATTGAGATCGTTAAGATCAAGTCATTGCCCTCCAGTTGCAAATAATAGTAACTACATTAATGCTCTGATTCTCCAATTCTTGGGGTAACCTAGTCTATATTAGTCTATATTATATACTAATATAGACACAATATAGTATACAATATAGTTTCCTAGCCAAAGAACGTGTGTTTTTTTATAAATATAAAAGGCAACATACCTTCACCGAGAGTGGTCGGCAAACGGATGGAGCCTCCGCTGGGTCCTAAAGGCGAGAATGACTGCCGAATATCTCACATATGTGGATTATTTCCCAATAACAACAAATGTAGAGATGAGCACGGAAGATAGAGAAAGCATTTTTATGTGTTTAATATACAGTAGATTGGCTACGGAGCATTTGTATCGAGGAGTGTAAGTGAAATGGATATAAAAATCACTCGACACGAAGAAAGCTAAACATATTTGATAAAAAAATAACAGATATTATTACGTTTGAGCTTAAATAAACTTTATAATGTAAAACAATATTACACACGCATGTCAACATATAGTCAGTTGAATCAGTTGACTGTTGAAATTCAAATTTTTTAACCCAACTGGTTGAGTTATTATATAAATAACCCAATAAAGGTTCAAAATAACCCAACAATTTTTTAACTCAACCATTGGGTTAAATAAATAACTCAACGTTTTTTAGAGTGTACATATTCTGCATGATCTTACTCTACTAGCTTAGGTACTACTATTAATAAGCAGCAAATTAGGAGTTCATTGAGGCAAACGTCATAGTTAATATTTTGTTAATAGAGAATTGTAGTTTAAAAATGCTGTTGATGTAACACAACATTGGGTTGAATATCGACAAACCCAACTGTTGGGTTAAAAAAATGTCATTTAATTTAATTGAAAAAATGAACTCAACGTTGGGTTTTATATATATCTTCTTTGATTGGTGGATATGTATTTAGAATTATGGGTAATGTAGTTCTTCTCTGGAAATAATAAAACAGTTTCAATTACTTAGGGATGATCTTAAATGTGTGTTTTGCTTCAAGACTAAAGTTTAGTGCGATCTCACGAGGAAATGTATTTTGTACATTTTGCCAGTTTAATGGCTAATTCATTTAAGTTCAGTCATACAAAAATGTACAATTTTAAAAGAAGGCATGAGGCCAAACTCTACCCGTAAACCCAACCGCTATTGGCGGATGAGCAAATCGTAGTAAATTGTACAAATGAGATCATACAAATTCATTGAAATTAAATCAAAAAAGTTATGAATTGCCCTGAGATATCGTTGAAAATACCCATATTCGTGTAGGGCCTATAGCTTCACTTGCATTTTAAATAGCAGTAGTTAATGAGTTTTTTAAAGTATTAATTGTTGTGAAATCACCAATGAGTTGGCTTGATTGTGTGTTCCTCTGTCAGTAACAATTAACTAAGTTATTAAAGTTATAAAAATCGGCCCTACTTTATATTAGCTGGCCTTAACTAATATGTACTCACATTTGAAATGAATTTGTTGTACTTAATGTACGTATTGTGTAAATGCATGCTTTTACATTGTACTTATGATTGATTACATACCTGCATGTAATTACATTGTAATTAATTTCTGTATTTACATTTGTAATTACACTATTGACCATCCCTTGGCCGGTGTCCTGCGATGTTTTTTTTTTTTTAGCTCCAACTTGCCTCAACACACCTGCAAGGATGTTTCTAGAAAGCCGAGTAAGAGCTTGATTAGCTAGCCCAGGTGTGTCTGATTGGGGTTGGAACTAAACTGTTCAGGACACCGGCCCTCCAGGACAGAGTTTGAGAACCCCTGCCTTACACCTTAACCCACTCTTAAACCTACTCATACCACAAAACCTGTCAATACCCATATCCCACCTCAAGAGTACCAGAAGTGTTCTACAATACATTTTTAACACAGTAAGTACATTGTATTTATTTTATGATGCAAGTACATAGTAGTTAAGGCCACCTAATATAAAGTGTGACCTAAAAAATCATAAGAAATAAACATTATTAATTTATACACACGTTATACACAAATACTCATTAGCAATGAGAACACATGAGACTTTAACCAAACATCATTTTCTGGAATCATCTTGCTTTTATTTGAATAAACTGTAGTTGATTATATAGGAAATATACTGTCGCTCCATGTCTCCTGTCATCAAGCTTGAGTGTCGGTGATGGTGGTCTCTACTGTTCACTGGCTGATGTGACTGTGAATGGGTCTGGAGAGAGCCAGTGTGTGCTATGTGGCTTGACTTGAAAGGGCTAAGCACAGTAAAACAAAGATAAGAGGAGAATATAAAACACCAGCAAAAAAACTCGACGCGGTGTGTGTGTTTAACTGAAAAAGGCAGATAAAGCCTGGCACGTCTCCAGCGTAAAGCCCCAGAGCTCTACCCTCCGCAGGCACCATCACACACACAAACACAACTAGCATCACACAGCGCCTTTTATTTTACACAAACACGGCCCAGGGGTCTGTACCATGAGGACGGTTAAGCTGGCTAGCTTTCAGGTTTGTTTGTGCCAACTTTGGACGACATTAGGAAAAGGGTTTGGCTTTTAGTGGTGTAACTTAAAGACCGCGTGAACTGGAAGTTGCTGAGACTTTTATTTCAGTATGGTAATGTACTTCTAACTGAAACAGAATATTGGGTAGGCGGCGGGGAACAACATTTTTAGAGTATATTTGTTTATTAAAACTTCACAACTTTCCAACATAGGCTCATTCTGAAAACGTAGCCCTATATACATTTAGAGAGATTGCGAATTATGTAGCCAGAGGTATGCATGGCTGCATTTCATCTTTAAAACAAATACTACGGGGCGGTATGATGCCGTTCCTTTTCACACTTACCAGCTGACCGCTTACCTCTGTATGGACGGCTTTTCCGCTGTTACCAGTTCGCCCAGTGGCTCGCCACGTACGTCGGCGGATATGATACGCAGAGAGGAGTTTGAGTCTGGTGAAGAACGGTCCCAGAAAGCAGGTAAGACAAAAATAAAAGCCAAAAAATAAAACAAGCAAGTAAATAACAGGGTGAGAATGTTGTGAAATCTGAAAACGTGGTAAAAATCAGAAGGCCGCGAGGGCTTTTCTTTTTCTGGATTGCTTTTGAAAACACTGTTGGTTGGGTTTAGGGAGGGAGGAGGGTGAGTCAGTCAATCAGTCAGAAGGTCAGTCAACAGCGGCCTCTGGTGGATTTTCGTGTGAATGGCGAATGGCACTCGCAAGAGAAATTTGAAAAGGGTACACAGCGGCCTCTGACGGATTCTCGAAAACAAAAACTTAAAAAAAAACATATTTGGCACTCTCCAGAAATGTATATAGGGGTACATTTTCAGAATGATCCTGAGTTGCAACTGTTTCTGTATTTTTTTTTTCATTTTTTTAATTTTAATTTTTTTTTTTTTAATGATTATTTACCACACAGTTTATTGAAGTATTATTTTACGATATAAATAAACCATTCCTGCCGTATTTATCTGTAAAAAATAATTATAACAATTGTAAAAGTTAAAGTTAAAATGTGGGTTTTAGTTTTCATCTTAGTTTTTAATTTTGCATAGCTTTTTTATTAACAGCACAGTGTATTAAATTACTGTTGCATGTGAGGAATGTTGAAATGTAAAATTCATTATTTCATAATTTTAGTTTGTTTAGCAGTTGTGGCATTGAAAAAGTCATTCAATATTTGTGATGTTTAAATCAGCTAAGCTACACCAAGATTTCTTGAATAATATACAGTGCAACAATAGCCTTGTAGCAATATATATATATAGGAGTTTGCATGTTCTCTCCGTGTTGGCGTGGGTTTCCTCCGGGTGCTTTGGTTTCCAAAGACATGCGGTACAGGTAAATTGGGTAAGCTAAATTGTCCGTAGTGTATGTGTGTGAATGAGTGTGTATGGATGTTTCCCAGAGATGGGTTGCAGCTGGAAGGGCATCCGCTGCGTAAAACATATGCTGGATAAGTTGGCGGTTCATTCCACTGTGGCGACCCCAGATTAATAAAGGGACTAAGCCGAAAAGAAAATGAATGAATATATATATATATTTATATATAAAGTATATATATATAAAGTTTTATCCTGCATATTTGTCAGACTAAATTCAATATATCTTCAATCTCCTCCAGATTTTACTTTCACCAAAACATTGCGTTTATATTGAACCTGTCAATCAAACACTCCCTTCATATCAAACTGCACAACAGATGTATATCTTTTTAGATTATTGGAAATGTTTGCATCTTTTTTTGTTTCCATTTATGACAATGGCATTTCCACAGTCTCACAAATTCCACATCTCAACCCCCCAAACAACATTTCTTCTTCATGTTGTTTTACTCTTGTTTCAGTCCAAATGCATATTCTCGTGGATGTATGCAGTTATAATGCTTCTCTGTGGCCCTCACCTTCTCAGAAACCTCTACCTTGAGAAAGATCAGTTGTGCTCCCCCGTTCAGCTCATAACTCAGCACACATGCCAGGACTGGCGAGGGCAGAGCAGGCTGGCGGCTCCAGCTGCGACTGGAAATTGAATTTAGCCTGACATGCTAGCACGTCATCATCTGCCATAAAAAACACTGCTCTGGGTTTCTACTTCACAACATCTCTATAAGAATATCCAGCTATGGTCATAATGTATTGCTATTATGCAGTAGATAACAGTACTGTCAACTGATAAAATGCAATCTGCTTGTAATTATAGATCTACTGTAAGTTATGGTTTAAGATACAGTATATATAATCACAAACGTTTGTGTGTGTGTGTGTGTGTGTGTGTGTGTGTGTGTGT
>CAIGQW010012936.1:3527199-3541391 GCA_903798125.1 Danio choprae | reverse complement strand
GTGTGTGTGTGTGTGTGTGTGTGTGTATATTTATATATATATTCATTTATATATTCATAGTATTTCTTATATATATATTTTTCTTCTGGAGAAAGATTTATTTTTCATTTAGGTTTGTTTTGGCTGTAACAAAAATCAATATTATTAGCCCCCTTAAGATTTTTAAGAAAAAAATACTGTTATCCAATAATTTGCCTATTTATCCTTACTTGTCTAGTTAACATAATAAACTGGTTGAGTCTTTATATTGCACTTTAAACTGAATACTAGTGTTAGTTTTAATAATAATAATAATAATAATAATAATAATAATAATAATAATAATTATTATTATTATTATTATTATTAGTAGTAGTAGTAGTATTAATTATTCATACATTCATTTTCTTTTCGGCTTAGTCCCTTTATTAATCTGGGGTTGCCACAGCGGAATGAACCGCCAACTTATCTAGCATATGTTTTACGAATCGAATGCCCTTCCAGCTGCAACCCATCACTGGGAAACATCCATAAACTATTATTTATTTATTTATTTATTTATTTATTATTTTTTATTAATTTATTTATGTTTGTGAATTTATTTATTTTCTTTTTTTTATGTTTTTTGTTCTTTTAATTAGTTTTTATATATTTATTATATTTATTTATTTATTTTCACAATAATGTACTGTAAATATTTTTTTGGTAGCAAATTTAGCCTTTTTTTGTCATTTAATATAATGAGTAATATAATATAATATAAGTACTATAATGACAATAAGGGAAGTTGAAAAAAAAGGGGGGATGGGATCAGGAAAGTCCACAAGCTGGGACCCAAACTCTGGACAATTATATGTCAGCACACTAACCACTAGTCAATTGGCGCTGACCTGTAAATACATTTATAAACATTAAACCTGTATAAATGGTTTATTTAAAACTCATATGAAATATTTTTTTTAAATCCCATTGCTTATTTAATAATGTATATTCAATTAATTTCACTGCTTTAACATTTACTTAATGATTTTAACCCTAATAATATTACTCTAAACTTAAATACCCCTCTTCATATAGACTCTCCATCATCGTAAATATGGTTGATAGTGTATAATAGATTCCCAGAGATGGGTTGCAGCTGGAAGGGCATCCGCTGCGTAAAACATATGCTGGATAAGTTGGCGGTTCATTCCGCTGTGGCGACCCCAGATTAATAAAGGGACTAAGCCGAAATGAAAATGAATGAATGAATGTATAATAAAGAGGTTTCCCTTGTTTACTACTGCTCCAGTCCACCAAAATACAAATCCAATCGACCAACACATCTTAATCCCAGCTGTAAATACACCCTCAGATACCAAACCAGATGTACTTATCCAAGTTCATTGATTTAGATAATGATTTTATGTTTCAAAGTTGCTTGAGAGCGAGAGTTTTGCTTTTAAATGTCTCTGTTTTTTCAACAACAGCATGCACAATGTGACTCTGAACTGGTGCCACATTAAAACAGCAAAAGTTGAATTGAGCTGCTGATGTCTACAGAATAAAAGAAGAAGAAGTTTGGTTAGTAGCATTGCTCCATGTGGTTAGCTACTTTACACTTGAACGGAGTGATTGGAACAAATAATTATTCGGGCATACATCTGTTGTCGGCGCTAAACCTAAATTGAATTTCTGACTCAAGTTGAGCGATACACATGGACTTTATTAGCTAGCGCTCTGATAAATGGCACTGTGCGAAATGTCAGCGCGTCACGTTCGCAGGAACAAGGTAAATTTGCGAAAGCCGACCCTGTTTATCTGTCTCCGAAACTGAGGGATACTTATCCTCTTCAGTGTATCAGATCATGCAGAAAGCTGTTATCATTCATAGGAGCTCCAGCATTTTTGTTGCAGATGGTGCTTTGCTGAATGCCAGTTATTTTTGTGTATTTTTTTTAAGCATGAGTCAGAGTCTAGACGCTACACAACCTCTCAGTTCCTGGCATAAATGACATTTCAATGGGTCAATTTTGGCAGGAAAGCACTACTAAGGAATTCAGTACTCAATTTTGAATCGCTTTACACTTGTAATGACGTTTTTAAAACATGCTTTGCTGCTTGAAAGCAGGCGTTTGAGATGCATCTTCTGGATTTTGAACCCTCCCGTGTTTTTTTGCAGGTCTGTTTTTTTGACTATAGCATAAGATTTATTAACTTAAAGGAATAGTTCACACAGATTTAAATGAACACATCATTTATTCTCCCTTATGTCATTTTAAACCTTTATGAGTTTTTTTTTTAATTCTGTTGAACACAAAAGAAGATATTTTGAGGAATGGTAGTTGCTGGGGCCAATTGACTTTCATAGTAGGGAAAATAAAATTAGTATGGAAGTCAATGGGTAACAGGAACTAACATTTTTCAAAATAGCATGTTTTGTGTTCAACAGAAGAAAGAAACTCAAATAGGTTTTAAACAAGTGAAGGGTGAGTAAATGATGGCAGAATTAACGTTTTGGGGTAAACTGTTCCTTTAAAGTGTTTGTACAAAAATACACTCCCTTAATTAGGTACACCTCTCCAACTGCTTGTTATGCAAATTTCTAATAAGCCAATCACATGGCAGCAACTCAATGCATTTAGGCATGTAGACGTGGTCAAAACGATCTGCTGCAGTTCAAATCGAGCATCAGAATGGGGAAGAAAGGTGATTTAAGTGACTTTGAACGTGGTATGGTTGTTGGTGCCAGACGGGCTGGTCTGAGTATTTCAGAAACTGCTGATCTACTGGGATTTTCACACACAACCATCTCTAGGGTTTACAGAGAATGGTCCGAAAAGGAGAAAATATCCAGTGCGTGCAAATGCCTTGTTGATGCCAGAGGTCAGAGGAGAATGGCCAGACTGGTTCCAGCTGATAGAAAGGCAATAGTAACACAAATAACCACTCGTTACAATCGAGGTGTGCAGAAGAGCATCTCTGAACTTGAGGCGGATGGGCTACAGCAGTAGAAGACCACTGTCATGTGTCATTCCTGTCAGCTAAGAACAGGAAACTGAGACTACAATTTGCACAGGCTCACCAAAATTTGACAATAGAAGATTGAAAAAACGTTGCCTTGTTGCTGCAGATTTGTCGGCTACACATCCATGACGCGAATCTCCCGTTCCACCACATCCCAAAGGTGCTCTATTGGATTGAGATCTGGTGACTGTGGAGGCCATTTGAGTGCAGTAAACTCGACTGTCATGTTCAAGAAACCAGTCTGAGATGATTCACGCTTTATGACATGGCGCGTTATCCTGCTGGAAGTAGCCATCAGAAGATGGATACACTGTGGTCATAAAGGGATGGACATGGTCAGCAACAATACTCAGGTAGGCTGTGGCGTTGACACATGCTTAGTTGGTACTAATGGGCCCAAAGTGTGCCAAGAAAATATCCCCCACACCATAACACCATCACCACCAGCCTGAACCATTAATACAAGGCAGGATGGAGCCATGCTTTCACGCTGTTGACGCCAAATTCTGACCCTACCATCCAAATGTCACAACAGAAAATATTCATGAATGTGTAAACAATGCAGAAATAATCAAAGTAATATCACAGAATTTCCAGATGAAAAAAAAGTCTGGTAAATCAATCAAATCTGTAGAGAATATATTATTACCATTGTAATTTATTATTTCCAGTCATTTTAAGTTCTAAAGTGTTTCCTGTTTTTCAATGATTCCTCATCACAAGCTAATGCTAAAATAATTGGACAAATTTGCATCAGCCAAAATCCTATATTTTTTTTATTATTTATTAACAAACTGATGTTGAATGCAACTAAATGAAACTAAATCAAAAACTTTGTATCAGAAAGTGACAAACATTATTCTCTTTAGAGGCTTAGACTACTTGTGATTAGTCATTACGCATGCAGAAATAGTGATATCATTAGAAAGCCGCATTTCTTAATGAGGGCAGGGTAATCACAGTCTACTGGGCTTTCTTGTATCAAGAGTTCAATTACTATTCTAATTTACCATCTTGCCTAATAATGTTTTCGATGTGATGCGCAATTAACAAAATCCTATAAACAGCTTGTGTGGTAATCAGTCAGTGAAGTGGTATGAAACAATGCGATGCGATGAGTGAAAGACATTTCCCCATTAAGCTGACTGATTCGTTCTGCAGATAGTCGCTTGTTGTCGTGGGCTATTTTAATTGCAAGCCCCTTCACAAGCCTCTGGGTTTATGCACTCCTTGGTGGATTTTGTCATCTCTGTGTATTTGTCACTGTTGTTGTTGTGTAAGCTTCAGTTTGTACCTGTGTCAGTTGGGCTTTATGTGTCCTGGTGCAGGTATATCTGTGTGTCCCATGTCCCTGGGGTCCTCTGTAGCAGATGGTGATTGAGTTAGTTTGCCTTTCACATTTGCCATGTTTTTTTTCTCAATTCATACAGTCCTGTGCAAAAGTCTTAGGCCCCCAGTTACATTTGCTGTTTTAGCGAGGCTGTAATGACATTATATATTACTTCTCATTACATATGAAAGAAAGAGTTAGAGAAAGATGGAAAAATGAATGAAAAATACTGGAGTTGCTGTCTTGATCTGCATTTCTCCAAGAGCTGTTGTCAATATCGCCTTATTAATGGGATTGTGAATGCTGAAAAGTACAGACAGATTTTAATTTGTCATGTAATTCCTACTTGAAAGCACCCTTATTTGTAATGGTTTAGTTTTGCAGCATGATAACAATCCCAAACACACCGCTAATGTAATGAAATCATATTTGGAGAGAAAAATTAAGACAGTTATGAAATGGCCTGCACAGAGTCCAGACCTGAATATTGCATACAGTATGTATAGGCAATATTATAGGCAGTAGGAGATTCACCCCGGGGAGAAAAAGAAAGATAGAACATGCTAAATCTAAGGACGATCTCTCAGAAATGCTGAAAGATTCTTGATATTAAATAGCACATAATTTCAGAAAAGACTCAACAAAAGAAGTTATTTCTGTTGCTTGGTGCTAAAGAGGTCACGTTAAACACACTTTTGATTTCAAAAGTAATTTTGTTCTGAATATTGTGCACATTTTCCCCATATTTTCTGTTTTTATATTAAAGGTATAGTTCACCCAAAAGTAATGACCCTGAACTTGCTCCATAGCTTTTAGATAGATAGATTTGTAGTCTTAGCCTGCCAAAGCTGGTGGTGGTCTAAGACTTTTGCACAATACTGTATGTCACCTCTATACCTTGCAGAGATTTCAGGCTAGCTTGAAAAAAAGATTTCAGAAAATTTTCAAGGGTGG
Source organism: Danio choprae (assembly GCA_903798125.1). Lineage (NCBI taxonomy): Eukaryota > Metazoa > Chordata > Actinopteri > Cypriniformes > Danionidae > Danio > Danio choprae. The sequence goes on along the minus strand of CAIGQW010012936.1, from coordinate 3,536,122 downwards.
AATCCTGGATCTTAGGGGTGGCTGAGCACATGATGGCTTTTACCACTAACCTTTGACTTCTTATTCAGCTTAAAGGGATAGTTCACCCACAATGAAAATGTCCTGTTAATTTACTCACACAGACTTCATCCAAGATGTAGGTGACTTTTTTCAGTAACATTATAGGATATTTTTTCTGAATCTGTGTGTCATATAATGGCAGTGCATATGTATAGGGTTTTTTTAGATTAAAAATAAACACATATAAACAAGCCGACAATTGCTTCGTTTGTAGTCTGTTTGCTTTTGATGATGAAATCAAAATCTCCATCAATGATATCTATCAATAAATTGCATCACCTGATCTCCTGTTTAAGTGCGCACTCATGCTTTTGTCATCAAAAGTGACCGGACTACAGTTGCACACGTGATAAGAATTGGTTAATAACGTTGCAAACCCACATCAGCATCCAAACATAGTGAATCCAATGTGTTCATGCGGCGCATCATACTGTATCTTAGATGGAGATTACGAGTGATAATAAAGTGTTTATGCTGTGCACTGTAATTTGCATGGATGGAGAATACAAGGGAACATAATGTGCTCTCACAGCATGCCGTAATTTGAATAGACAAAGATTAGAAGCGATAATGTGTTCAGCGTTATTTTCCCCTGCTATTTCAAATATGTCGATTAAAGCAATTGGTCAAGGTAACCACACTCTTAGTCCAGCAATGTTCTAGTCCAGCAGTGTTTTGGTGCTACTTTAGAACCAATTTTCCAGGTTCAGAACCGCTGTTTTGGGTGTTGAAAGACTGATTTAGAGCTAGACTCTGGTGCTGAACCAGCACTAGAAATGACTTGGTGGAAAAGGGGTATTTATAGTCTCAAGTCTAACTTAAGTGGAGTACTAAAGTGCAGGACCCTAGTTTTCAGCAGTACAGCCCAGCGGATTAAGGCCCTGATCACACCAAACACACTATTTGCGTTTAGAGGTGCTTTTTTGAATGGTTTACAAACGGCAGCGAGTGTCTTGCGAGCACGCCTCGCATTTTAACCGCCCGCTGTGGCTCGCATTTTTGCAGTTGCGCTCTGTGCGCCTGCAGTGGAAAAAAATCAACTCTGATGCGCCACATCAGTCACTTCTTTTTCATTCTCCAATCAAATGAAAGCAGAGGCGTTTTCAGTTTTAATGTTTGTGTTGTCAAGATGACTACGGAGACTTTTAAAAATGGAGGAGAGACTAGTGGTCGTTGTTATCCGGAGCTGTTAAGTCAATCTGTCCGGTTAAGTTATCCAGAGCTGTATGACTTCACAAATCATGAATATCACAATATAATAAAATATTACAATTATAACAATGCCAACAGCATTGCTCACACACAATACACAGCTGATTCAGTTGTTGCCTAGCAACATAAAAAACAGCACAACTCTTTTATTTCATCAACAACAACAAAAAAGCAGTGTGGTGTGCCCCTTATGTTCTCAGAATGGAAAAGCGCATTCAGTGTGATCGGCCCCTTAAAGGGCACCTATCATGCGAAATTTACCTTTGAAGCTGTTTGCGCAGAAGTGTGTAGTATAACGTGTACACTAGGGCTGCTCGATTATGGGAAAAATCATAGTCACAATTATTTTGATCATAATTGTAATCACGATTATTCAAAACGATATACAGTTCTTCAAATATACAAAATCTTCTTTCTGTTAAACAGAAATTGCGGGAAAAATATAAAAGGCTACTAATAATTCTGACTTCAACTGTATATATTCAGTTATTTTCCTCCCTGTAAATAAGGAAAGGGAAGTAATTACAATAGAATAAAAATATGAAACAAACTGTGCTTGAAGCATCGTTCTTCACTGTAAGAAAATAACTTTAGTAGCTACAAAAGTCCTTCAGTCAAGAGCAGTGAGTGATTTTGTACTTTTGTTGTTTCATTAATGATAAAAACAGTCGGCAGCAGGAATATTGCGCGCTGTCACTTTAAGAGCAGTACGGTTCTGACTTATGGTTTCACTTTCACATCTTTTGATTCTCAACTCATTTGTTTATTACAAAAATGAGGGTTAATATGAATAATCACTAAACGCCGCGTATTTTGCATGTATTTGACCATTAAAGCGTTCACATTAAGATGACTTTAGATGTGTGTGTTCTGCTCGTCTCTGAGGCTGAGCGTATGCAAAACAGCATGCGATCTCTTTCGCGATTTTAAAAACAAATGATTCGAATGTACATCAATGAATGATGCGCATCCCCTGCTGCAAAACTTACATTACAGTACATACTTTTAGTAATTTTCACGTGAAACTGAGCTTTGCAGAGCAACAAATGTGTACAACTGGAAAGGGGGCGGTATATGATGCAATAATCGTTTTTTCTCGATTGATGTTTTTTCATAATCGTTAGAAGCCAAGTCAAAACTGAATTTCGATTAATTGCACAGCCCTGGTGTACACAGCCATATTACATGTATATATTGGTACAAACTGAAGCAAACAATGCAAGTCAAGAGGGAACGTAAAGAAGCCGCCTGTCATTTTGTTGCATTTCTCAAATATTTGCAAACTTTTTGAATTCTCAGATTATCAGAAATATCTCTTCGAGGTGAAAAGTACTGTGAAAATGGTACAAACACTCTGCTTTGTGCAGCACTAGTTCCTGTTTCCCTTTGTGGAAGACAATATAAACGACTGCCATCTGTGGGTATGAAGAGGTACTGTACGTCCTCTCATGCAGGAACAGAACACACATTCTGGTTTGTTCTTTTTCTTTTTTGGTCGTCTGTCATCTGTTTAATGTGTACAGATGCAGCTTTTTGGTCCGAAGAAGACCAGATGCAGCTAATGAGAAGCAAAAAGATAGTCAGTTTTTGTTTATTCTTTTGCTCTTTGACATTAGGCTTTTAAGGCCTATTAGCAAGCTTATACTGTCTATTCTTAAAGCGATAGTTCACCCCAAAAAATTAAAACCACCAATTACTGATGATGCTCAAGTGGATCTAAACGTTTATGAATTTCATTCTTTTGTTGAATATATACAATATACTCTGAAAAATTATTCGGTTTATCTTCTTTTGTGTTCAACAGAAAAAAGAAACTCAGGTTTGGAACAAGTGGAGACAGAATCATCATTTTTGGGTGAACCATCATTAAGGTTTCCTGAGGGTTCCTAATGATTAGCCTACATTTGAAAAGCCAAGAGCAAGGTTCGGTTTTCTTTGGAAATCTCTGCCCATGCACCCTGAAGTATAGGAGGTATTTGGTGTGCATGATGACCCATAGCACTAATATTCTAATTTGGCATATCTGACCTAATGTGAAGCATTTTGGTATCATCTTGCACATATAAAGCCATCACTAATGGCACTATCAATATTTTACATGGTGATCTTTGAGTGAGCAAACGTTATAAAGCTAATTGGACCGTGCATTACCTCCTCTCCTGTTAATACAAAGCCAATGGAGACTTCAGGCAGAGAAAATCATCACCCTGACCACATCCAAAGCACTGCATTACCGTAAATTACTTTAATTTGGTTAATGGTAATTTTGCATATTCTCTTGGCAAATTAAATTCATGGATTCAACTCCCCCCCACCCCTACAAACGCTCTAAGCAATCATTCAGCATACAGTTTTTCAAGGGTTATTTTGCAGGGGCATATAATGATTTTGTTTTTTCCACAAACTCTTATTTATGGCTCTTCAGCCCGCTGGTGACCAGGTTTTGTTTTGCTGTCCATCAATGTAGTTCTGGCAACTCTCTCCTCTTCCCTATTCTCTGAGCATCTGTCAGATGGCTCTTTATACTGGCTTCTAATGTCTCTTCATGCCCATCAGCGTGTTTTATTCATTAACCATTCTCACCCACACAGAAATAACTCACAATTAAACCGGTCGCTGTCTTCGCCACACCTTCCCTAATTCCTTGGGGGGGGGAGGCCGTTGTACTGTCATGCCCAGTGTCCATTTAATGCAATCATGTCTGCATTTATACTTGTCAAACTGAAAGACATCAAATATTAAAGCTAAGTGACTGGAGGGAAAAAAAAAACAGATTTGAGAGTGAAAAAGGAAACGAGAGTGACGTTAATCAAACTTCTCATGTACAGTCAAAATGATTCGCCCTCCTGTGATTTTTTTTTTTTTTTTTCCATATATTTCCCAAATGATGTTTAACAGAGCAAGGAATTTTTCACAGTATGTCCTATAATATTTTTTTCTACTGGAGAAAGTCTTATTTGTTTTATTTTGGCTAGAATAAAATAAGTAAAAAAAAAAATTTAAAACCATTTTAAGGTCAATATTATTAGCCCCTTTAGCAATTATTTTTTAATGGTCTACAGAACAAACCACTGTTATACAATCCCAGCATGCACATGACGTCAGATTGACGTTGTATTTTGTTTGGAAATGAAAATTGGGTTGATGTCTGAACCCAACGTCAGGCCGACGTCAGTGTCCAACGTCGGCCAGATGTCGCATTTTGGTTACTTTCCAACGCAACCTAAAAACAACAAAATATCAACGTCTAATGATGTTACAGCTTGACGTTGTGTGGACATTACCAATATGACATCTATCAGATGTTAGATTTTGGTTGCCATACCTGACGAATAAATGTCAGTATTTGACGTCAATATGACGTTGGTTTAAGATGTTGGTTCAACGTTGGATTTTGGTCACTTTCCAACACTCCATCTAAAATCAACAAATAACAACGTCATTTTATGTTGTTATTGGTCGTCCAAATAACGCTGTCCTTAGATGTCCCTAATTAACATAGTTAAGCCTTTACATTGCACTTTAAGCTGAATACTTGTATCTGAAAAATATCTAGTAAAGTATTATGTTTTGGAAAAAATCAACAGTAAAATATAATGTGTTGGAGAAAATCAACTGTAAATGATCTCCTAGTAGGATAAAACGAAGTATGGCATAACTCATCGTGCTTTCAACCGTCCCACAATGCCAATCCTCTCGTATGCCCTGAAGACACAGGAGTAAGCTGAAAAAAATCATTTGTAGTTTGATTTCGCACCAAAACACATGCCTCAACCGCAACTATGCGCAGTGTCGTCCCCACCCGGGGGTGGATGGATAGCTTTTTCAGCACATTCTCATGAGGACAGGCCCACCCCGAGGCTCCATTTCTCACCCAGCATCACCCTCGTAATTATCTCCATCGCAGCAGGGTTACAAACCCTTCTGTCCCCCAGGCCAACGCTGCACATTGGCTCTCATAGACTCATAACTTATGAAACACACAGTAGGAGGTGTGACTTTAGAGGAACAGAATGATAAAAATGAACAAATTGGGTCTGTCAGATATTCGAAACCTGCTAAGATTGCTTAGCTTAAGGATTTACAATAGGTTGACCGTTGCTTGAAAAATTCTGATTTAAACATGCCTACAACTTAAATAAACACTCTTTTTTTGGAAATAGGCTTATTTCCAAGTCACCTAGAGTTTAGCAGTTGAGCTTTACCATTTTCTAAACCCTTCAGCTGATGTTCGGGTCTGGCATGAGCACTTTTAGCTTAGCTTTCATTGAATCGGATTAGCATCTCAATCCCAAAAAAATGCAAAATAGAGTTTTGATTGTTTTCCTATTTAAAGCTAGACTCTTCTGTAGTTACATTGTGTACTATGACTGACGGAAAATGAAAAGTTGCTATATAGTTGATATAGCTAGGAACTACACTCTCTTTCCAGCATAATAATCAAGGAACTTTCCTACTGTACCATACAGAGGTGATGTAATCTACAGAAGAGTCACGCTTTAAATAGAAAATACAACATTGTGTCATTGCTTTGAAATGTTTTGTGTTTTGATACATATAATGTTGATTATACTTTGTTACATTTTTAATGAAACTAAAAGGCATTTTTTTTGGCTCAGAAATGAACAATTAAAATAGTTTATTTTATATAATATATGCATAGAGATTTGTATGGATTTGAGGTAGTGTTGAGTCAAGTAATTAAATTACTTATTGAGTAAATGAGTTACTTTTCAGCCCAAGTAATTACAAAGGGATTTAATTACTAATTAAGTAATTAATTACTTTTTTAAAAATTCCAGGATGTCCTTCGAAAAAGAGTAGGGGTTTAACCCCGGCATCCTGGCCAAATTTGCCCACTTCTGTCCATCATGGCCTCCTAACCATCCCCATATCATAATTGGCTTCATCACCACCAATCAGCTGGTGTGTGGTATGTGGTCTGGCACAATATGGCTGCCGTCGCATCATCCAAGTGGATGCTGCACACTGGAGGTGGATGAGGAGATTCCCCTAAAAAATGTGTAAAGTGCTTTGAGTGTCCAGACAAACGCTATATAAATGTAAATAATAATAATAATTCATTCATCCATTTTCATTTCGGCTTAGTCCCTTTATTAATCTGGGGTCGCCACAGCGGAATGAGCCACCAACTTATCCAGCATATGTTTTACACAGCGGATGCCCTTCCAGCTGCAACCCATCTCTGGGAAACATCCATACACACCCATTCACACTCATACACTACGGACATTTTTAGCTTACCCAATTCACCTATACCGCATGTCTTTGGACTTGTGGGGGAAACCGGAGCACCCGGAGGAAACCCACGCCAACACAGGGAGAACATGCAAACTCCACACAGAAACGCCAACTGGCGAGGCTCGAACCAGCGACCAGCGACCTTCTTGCTGTGAGGCGAACGTGCTACCCACTGCGCCACTGTGAGGCCCAATAATAATAATAATAATAATAATAACAATAATTATTATTATTATTATTATTATTATTATTATTATTATTATTATTATTATTATTAAGTAACTTACCTAGGACTAGTCAGAGCCAGATTTGAAATGTTTGGCAGATGTCACAGATAAGCTGTATAGTTTACAATAGGCACAAGTCTGATTTTTGAGCTTTAGATTATTATTCCCTTCATCTGAAGAATATCCAGCCTGATCTCATGAGGAAACATTCATACAGATTCATACGAATTAGCCACTAAATCAAAACGTTATGAATTGCTGTGAGATTGTGTTGGAATATCAGACATTGTCGAAACAAATGTTACATTTTGTAAGCTGTGTGTAAGTGTTTTAGTTTACAGTTATTTTCAACCAGAGTTTCAAATAGTGACATAGTTAAATCAATCAATCAATCAATCAATCAATCAATCAATCAATCAATCAATCAGTTAGTCAATAAAAAATGTTTTTCATTGAAAATGTATGTTTTTTTTGCCTTGAATATGGCTCAATTTATATATAAATATATATTGGATTCAGAGTGGACAATGGTTTTATTTATTTATTATTTTTTTACATTTTCATTATTGTTGTCTTTTAGGGTACAGCGGCAAGTCGAGTTCACTATAAAGCGGATCTGGAGCAGTTTCCTTACAGCACTAGTATCTTTGACGTGGAGGAAAACTCTGGAAACATTTTCACCAGGGTCAATCTGAACGAGGAGCCCAACACTAAATTCAGCGTAAGTGCACAACAATCTTTTATTAATACAAGGCTTGTCAACTAGCAACCTGCAGGCCATAACTGGGCCGTCAGTCATTTTTATGTGTCCTATAGACTTATATTGATGAAAACAGTGCACTGCCTTACACACAACGCCGTTTGCAGACCAAATCTCAATGGTTAATAATGGCCTTAATAATAGTTCAAATTTAAATTTTTGATTTTTGTTTTGTACTTTCTGAATACATGTTTATAAGAAACAGACGAGTGACTTTAGTTGGCTCAATTTATGCCTAAGTTAAAGATTATTTCAGGGCCAGAAATAAACTTCTTCTGGTTGATCTGGAGTTTTATTTATTCTTAAATTAAGAGCTGTTGTTTTGCATTAGACTCATTTTTCACATACTGTATGTCATGGAATGTGAGTTTAATGATTTTGTCTTAGTGGACAGATTAAAATAAATAAATAAAAATCCTTGACTATTCATATTTTGACTGGAAAATGAGTCAAAATAGCTGATTAAGACAATATTTCTATGTCCTAAACATCCTAAAAAAATCTTTCAAATATGTACTTGTGTTGTACATGTGAGGAAAATTGTATTTATTTATTTGTTTGCTTGCTTATTTATTTTTTGCCAGTAGTATTCAAATGACCAGGCAATATGGCATGCATATGGAATCAAATATCTTCAAGCGTAATACACTATGCATGAAAAAAAGAAAATTGTCAGCTTTATGATTTATGATTTAGAGTTTAGCGTTTTTGTTATAGTTGTTTAGCTGTATAGTTGTTTGTATAATTGTTGTTTTTGATAAAGTATGGATGATATTTCTTTCAAATTTAAAACAAAAGTGTTGTAATTTATAACGACAACAATTATACCATGTTTTTAGACATGTTTATATACATTTTTAGACAACACTATGCCACTTTTTTTTTACTTCAGAAGGTTAAGAAATTAATATTTAGTGGAATAACCCTGATTCTTCAATCGCAACTAATTAAAACATTTGTTATTCTTATCAACTGTCAATATATATATATATATATATATATATATAAAGAAAATACATTTTATAGTTTAAAATAAATATTAACATTTTACTTAAACCCATAATCCAGAGACACCGAGAATTGTCCGTTTTTTTATATTTATTTTATATAAACAAATATATTATTAAATAATATATCATATGGACACTAATAGACTTTTTGTTGTTGTGTAAATAGGCTTTTAGTCCGTCCATTTTAATTGTATTTTATTTTTTCCTGAAATTGATTTTCACTTGTTCCCAAACAGTTGGCAGTTATTGCCTATGATGACGGGGAGCCGATGAAGTTCAATAAGTCTCTGGTGGAGATCACTGTCCTGCAGCCGTCCATCATTCCTGTGTTCACACAAGAGGAGTACAGGTGAGCAAACCCTTAAAAAAAACGTAAGAGCTGCATGGCAACC
>CAIGQW010012936.1:3504932-3517427 GCA_903798125.1 Danio choprae | reverse complement strand
TTATTATTATTATTATTATTATTATTATTATTATTATTTATCTTTTTGTAATATTGTTAGTTTCCTTCCAGCAGCTGCCATTGAAAATAATTGTATTTATTTATTTATTTGTTTGTTTGTTTGTTTGTTTGTTTGTTTGTTTGTTTGTTTGTTTGTTTATTTATTTTATGTAATTTTTTCTTTCGTCCATTTTCTCCAGCAGTTATTACAGACCTCCTATTTTAGTAAATGTTTTCTGCAGATATACAAACCATCAACCCCTTATGTCAACAAAAACAATTCACAAACAGCATCCACACACTGCAGCGCTCCCCTAAATCTTCCCCCCTAATTGAACGTTATGCTTCCATTAGGGCCATAAAACAGCTAAAAGGTGTGTTTTCAACTGACTCTTAAAACTTTGCAACCTTGCAGCACTTAAAGTCATATAAACAGACCTATTTGATGCCTTTAATATATAACCCTTCAGGATGTTCTGTTCTGGCTAATCTCATCTCCTGCACCCTTGTTTCGTGCTTCAGACCGCTTGCTGTGTTTGTCTGTCGCATGTTTGAGAGAGAATAGAAAGCAACCACGAGTCCTGCTTCCCATTAATCATCTCAATGAGCTTTTGTTACTTTTTTTTTTTCCCCCCAGAACGGGTCAATCAAACCTCCATGCTATACCACATTTTCTTTCTTTTTTTTTTGCGTCTGTGTCTTTCACCAGGGCCTCTCATCAAATATTCATAGCTTTTTTAATAATTTATCTCTCGCACACTCCTTATCTTGTTTTAGGACACTCGTGCATGTGATTAGTAAACTTCTGAAAGTGTGCTATGTATGCAAATGAGAGCGATTTTTTTTTTTTTTTTTTTTTTTTTTTTTTTTTTTTTTTTTTTTTTTTCAGCCAAGAGTTTATGTCTGCTCCTGCTTTCAAGTGGAGCTATTCATCTCTCTTTGCCTTCACCGGCTTTTATGTCATTTGCAGATCATCGCAGCTCATTATTATTCTCCTCCTATGTCTTCAGCTGTCAGCTTTTTATTTTATTTTTTGCCATTGACCCCTCAAGCCTAATTTGGTTATTGAGATTGTAATGATTGTAAAATTTCAGGAGTTGACAGTTATACAGGTGAATTGTTTTTACAACTGTCAATACCCATAGCTAAAGCTAATGTGCGATTGAATACACTCTTTAAATTAAATATTAATGTGCAAGGGTGTTATAACAGTAGTGGTGTAGGGCAGTCTGAAATTCTCATTCATTCATTTTCTTTTCGGCTTAGTCCCTTTATTAATCTGGGGTCGCCACAGCGGAATGAACCGCCAACTTATCCAGCATATGTATTACGCAGCGGATGCCCTTCCAGCCTCAACCCATCTCTGGGAAACATCCATACACACTCACTCATTCACACACACACACACACACACACACACACACACACACACTCATACACTATGGCCAATTTAGCTTACCCAATTCACCTGTACCGCATGTCTTTGGACTTGTGGGGGAAACCGGAGCACCCGGAGGAAACCCACGCGAACACGGGGAGAACATGCAAACTCCACACAGAAATGCCAACTGACCCAACCGAGGCTCGAACCAGCGACCTTCTTGCTGTGAGGCGATTGTGCTATCCACTGCGCCACCGCATCACCAGTCTGAAATAATATTAAATAATTGATGATATTATTATTATTATTATTCATTAATTTTCTTTTCGGTTTAGTCCCTTTATTAATCTGGGGTCGCCACAGCGGAATGAACCGCCAACTTATCCAGCATATGTTTTATGCAGCAGATGCCCTTCCAGCTGCAACCCATCACTGGGAAACATCCATTATTATTATTATTATTATTATTATTATTATTATTATTATTATTATTATTATTATTATTATTATTATTATTATTATTATTATTGTTATTATTATTGTTGTTGTTGTTTAATACATTATTATTATTATTATTATTATTATTATTATTATTATTATTATTATAATTACACTGTTTTTATAACCCTAAAATAGAATAAAATAAAAATAAAATAATAATAATAATTATTATTGTTGCTGTTGTTGTTACTATTTAATACATTATTATTATTACGCTGTCCTTATAACCCTAAAATAGAATAAAAAAATTCAATAAATAATAATAATAATAATATTAATGGGGCAGCACAGTGGCGCAGTGGGTAGCAAAATCGCCTCACAGCAAGTAAGTCGCTGGTTCGAGCCTCGGCTGGGTCAGTTGGCATTTCTGTGTGGAGTTTGCATGTTCTCCCCGTGTTTGTGTGGGTTTCCTCCGGGTGCTCCGGTTTTCCCCACAAGTCCAAAGACATGCGCTACAGGTGAATTGGGTGTTGACTATACTGATGAATGTTTTTTTTTCCTTTAAAGCATCTTACAACAAGACCAACTACGTTTACATGGACATCAGTAATCAAATTATTTGCCTTAATCTGAATATGACAATAATATGATTAAGGTGTTTACATGAGTTGCTTTTTTAATGTTCCTTTCATAATTCCGTTTTACATGTTATAGCACATAGATCGGTTTACGTCATTGCGTCATCGCGCTATAAATTCAAATTCAAGTTTATTTATATATCGCTTTTTACAATGTAGATTGTGTCAAAGCAGCGTAACATGTTCTAGTAAAGTCCAGATTTCAGAGTTTAGTTCAGATTAGTTCAGTTCAGTTCAGTGTGGTTTAAGTTTCACTGCTGAAAGACACTGCTATCCACATTTCCTCTGGAGGTTCATGTAATTTTGGGTGTTTCATTTTTAATTTTTTGACTTTAACTGCAGTCCGGCAGTTTCACTTTCATTCAGGAACATTTCATGCATGCCCCTGTGACAAACTGAGGTATTGGATGCGCGTATAAAGTAAGGACTGGTGGAAGAGTGTTGTTTTAATGGAATTTGATACCGTACGCCGAATGGGAGAAAAAAAACCCTCTGCATTTCACGATGCAGGTGTGTGTGGTCCTTCACTGAATAGCACTGGAATACCCTGTCACAAAATGCGGTGAAAATCCTACACGACAGTAATAGTTTGATTGCGTTGTTTACACTTGTCTGCACTGCACTTCAGTAATGACACTAAAATAGGCATACTCCCCATTATTCCGATTTCTGTTTAGTTTGATTATGACTTTAGCCGGATTAAGGTAATCAAAAATTGCTGTTTACATGGTAGACTCCTAATCAGGGGGCCTCACGGTGGCGCAGTGGATAGCACGTTCGCCTCACAGCAAGAAGGTCGCTGGTTTGAGCCTTGGCTGGGTCAGTTGGCGTTTCTGTGTGGAGTTTGCATGTTCTCCCCGTGTTGGCGTGGGTTTCCTCCGGGTGCTCCGGTTTCCCCCGCAAGTCCAAAGACATGCGGTACAGGTGAATTGGGTAAGCTAAATTGTCCGTAGTGTATGAGTGTGAATGGGTGTGTATAGATGTTTCCCAGTGATGGGTTGCAGCTGGAAGGGCATCCGCTGCGTAAAACATATGCTGGATAAGTTGGCGTTTCATTCCGCTGTGGCGACCCCAGATTAATAAAGGGACTAAGCCGAAATGAAAATGAATTAACTCCTAATCAGAGTATTGTCTTAATCGTGTTAAAATCGGATTATTGGTAAACATACTCACTGTGACAAACTGATAAATTTCCTTTTAGTCAGCCAGTCAATGAGTATTACCGTACCATATTACAACCGCTTATGACATCCCCAATCCATACTCAGGCTTACTTTTAGAGCCTGGATCTTCTTAGTGAAGTACTAAATGCTGGCGAACATAGATTTGCCCTTTGTAAACCCATGGAGGAGCAAACAAACCCCATTTGTCATACGCTGGCTCTCCACATAAAGAGCGTCTCCTTCAGTATTCATGTATTCTGCTGGAGTGAACGTTTGTTTGTGAGTGATGGAAAATGAGCAAGTCTGTCTGCCCCGGGTTCAGCAGAAGGAGAGATGCCCTTTACCTCTTGTTTGGAAAAGGACAGGCACAGTTTGCCACGGGGGTTGCCAAACGCACTGATCGCAAATAGTTTGAAAAGGTCAGCAGCTAATCCACAGGCAGAAGCTTTGAAATTGGTTTGAAGAGGCTTGTAGTTTTGCTGTGTCATGATACGGGATTGTTGTTGTTGTTTTTTGTGCAGTGTTAGTATAGTGTGATGAAGGCTCACTATATAAGGCCCCGGGATATAGAGTTAAATTCAAAATTATTAGCCCTCCTGAATTATTAGCCCCTCTTTATATTTTTTCCCCTATTTCTGTTTAACGAAAAGAAGATTTTTTTCAGCACATTAATTAGTTTTAATAACTAATTTCTAATAATTTATTTATTTTATCTTTGCCATGATGACAATATATAATATTCATTCATTAATTTTCCCTCGGCTTAGTCCCTTCATTCATCAGCGGTCACCACAGCGAATGAACCGCCAACTTATCTAGCATATGTTTTACACAGCGGATACCCTTCCAGCTGCAACCCACGACTGGGAAACAATATATAATATTTTGCTCGATATTTTTAATGTGGAATTTCAAAGGCTTAACTAGTTTTGTTAGGTTAATTAGGCAAGTTAAGGTAATTAGGCAAATCATTGTATAACGATGGTTTGTTTTTTAGACAATTGAAAACAAATGTTGCTTAAGAGGGCTGATAATATTAACCCTAAAATGGTTTTAAAAAAATAAAAACTGCTTTTATTCTACCCGAAATAAAACAAATAAGATTTTCTCCAGAAGAAATACTGTAAAAAATTCCTTACTCTGGTAAACATCATTTGGGATTCACAGGAGGGCTAATCATTTCCACGTCAACTGTACTTGCATGACATAAGATGCTAACTGCATGTGACGTGGTGCCTTGACATATGATAAACAGTATCTTTTTGTGTTAAAATGGGTTTTTGTCCTAACCATCTGCTACAGCGATGTGTAAAATGTATATTTTAGGAACTAGTTTCTATTACCGCAACGTTAACGACAAAACAGCAGCATAAACTACTATGACAATAATCACCTCAGGTACCGATTATGTGCTTTATTCAGTGTTAAATGCCACCAATATGAGTTTGAATACCATCTTATGTGACATTTATTGCCATACTGAAATCAGCAGCAAATAGTTCACCTCAGATCTTGAAATATAAAATAACTAGCAGATGGAAAGGAAAGTCAGAACTGTGACCACATCAGTCACTCATCCATACTTTTAATAATGTTAAATAGGTTATAAATGTATTATTTATATTACCGTTCTTTCTTTTTATTAGGATAACAAAATACTGTTGCAAAAACAAAACTTATTTCCATTGTGGTTCTCAATGTGAAGTACAGATTATACTACTCCCAGTAACAGGTACACTGAGACACTACATTATAGTGATAAACACAAATACAATCACAAATAACCATTAAAACCTACTGTAAAACATCCACCCCTCCACGACCACCACAGCATCTGCTTAGGATACGGCCTGGTCCAGGATTATGGAGAGATAAGAAAAAAAAAAATTCAGGCTTGAATGTAGATGTTAACCTCAAGGCTAATAGAAAGGGCCTAAAAGCCTCAAAACATGGGTGCTTTTATGTTGTATATGAAATATTATTAAAGCACATGGTCTTGATCCTCAGTCAAGAGCTGCAATTTTTTATCCTCATGCACAATATTCATAAGGGACACATCTCTGTTGCTTATGTATGTATAAGCCATGTTGCTTTAGGCATTTTCTGGTTTAGGTTCTAACGTGATATAATCAGAGGCTGATACAGAAGTTCTTTTATCATAGTCCAAAAAATTCAAAAATGCCTACAGTCACCATATATGTAAGCAGAGCTATTTATGTGTTTATGCTTTTCCAAATTGCCATCCTAGAATTGGATACAGGGACATTAAAAGGCATTTGGTTTTGATTCACAAGAACTCTTTTAGCTCCTAAATGAATTCCTATTCTTGCAGATTGATGTAGATATCCTAAATAACAAGCCTCTTATGTTTTATTAAAAAGCAGGATTAAATAAGTCCCGATAGCTGTTATGTATTGCCGTCAGATTCCTGTGGTTTTTACTCACTAATTTTTTTTATTTTATAAAGACCAAGATCAAAGAACATGATGCGGGGATTAGACTTTGACTGTTTCCAGCGTCTCGCGTCATCAAAGGGAAACACGGCAAATCTACATGAGAGGGTGAAAAAAAGCCTGTGATCTTTTGTTGATCAACACAATCACTGATATCACAATCATTTTTAGGTCTCGATGGGAAGAGGCCAAAGGTTCCAAATAGCTATTTTCATATCGCATCTTAATCTAGAAAACATCAAACAGCAGTAAAAGTAGTTGGAAGCTTCCCCGTGGCTCATCCTCAGATTTTCCTTTAAACACTGTTCATTGCTGTTTAAAGGCCATAGGCAGCAGTCGGATAGAGGATAAAGGAATGACATTGGAAGGGAGGTTTCGGGATGCCAGGTTGTAGTTCGATGGACCTCATTAGTGGTTTACAAAGACATGACATTGTATAATGACATGGGTATGACTTAGTTGTGCTTGGTTATGGTTGTTTTACAAGACATGCATAGTAATTCAAAATGCTAAAAAATCATACTTAATGGCATTCAGAGGTTTTCTGTATGGGTTGAGTTTAGGGTAAGGTACGGTTTTTAAAGCACAAAATGCATTATGTGAGTCTTTGTAAACCATATATAAAAGTGTGTGTGTGTTTATGTGATTTATGAGCACACAAATTACAATGTTGAGGTGGTTTACGAGGACATGCCATGTGTCTTCATAATTTAAACTGTTTAAAATCATATTTAATGGGGGGGTTTTCACATTCAAAATGTGCCACAGGTTTTCTCTGAGGGTTGGATTTAGTGGTAGGGGTTACAGTTTTTACAGAATAAAATACATTATGGCCATGGAGAGTCCTCGTAAACCATATATGACTTGGGTATTACAATGTTAAGGTGGTTTATGGGGACATGCCTTCTGTCTTCATAATTTAAACTGTTTAAAATCATGTTTAATTTTTTTCACATTCAAAATTTGCCATAGGTTTTCTCTGAGGGTTGGGTTTAGGGGTAGGGGTAGCGTAAGGCCATATAAAGTGATTTTCTTTACAGTATAAAATACATTATACGTATGGAGACACCTCATACATCACAAAAACCAACCTGTGTGTGTGTGTGTGTGTGTGTGTGTGTGTGTGTGTGTGTGTGTGTGCGCGTTTGTGTGTGTGTCTGTGTGCGCGTTTGTGTGTGTTTTATTTATTTTTTTTCTGTGATTTTTTTTTTTTTTTCGTTGTCTCTGTTATTCATATCAATACACCCACACACAATACAATTGCAAACACATACTTGTAATAATAACTAGATACAATATGTACATTTTCTGAAGAAAAATGATCTATTGCTATACAGTTGCTATGCAGTTGCTAGGTTCTGAGTGGTTGTCAGCTGCTTGCTAAGGCATTGCTGTGTGGATGTTATGCTGCGTCCCAATTTGCATACTATCCATCCTAAATAGCATTCGAAAATATTTATTTAATTACTATGTCCTAAAGCGTAGTATGTTGAAAAGAGTATGCCAAAAGTGTAGAACCATCCGTACTCTAATCGCTAATATTGCCCACAATACATTGCACATTGGATGTGAATTCAATCAGAACTACAAACCCGGGTAAAAAGTGTAAACAAACTACAAACATGGCGGACAAGTGAGACCAACCGTCAATTAGAAAGGCTTTGGTAAAGATGTTAGAATGACTATTAATTAATATCTAGCCAACTGGAACATATTAAAATCATGTTTTCTGTGCTATATTCCATCTGCAACAACAATGTGAACTTATATAAAGATGTGTTTGGACATTAACTTCTGAATGCATAATTATCAAAAGAACTGAGGAGATTTGTCTGCCTAAAAGACTTGTGAATGGCAGATTAACCTGCTGCTGTATCTCCAATATGGTAAGTAATTAAATATGAAAGAAATGTGGATGATGTGTCGAGATGATTGACAGGGGACGTAACTAAGCAACATAATGGTCCATTAATGAGGAAGTAGGATGTCCCGAAATGTACCCACTCTTCTGTTACACACTAAAAAGTATGTACTTTTAGAACACAGTATAAGTATCCTAATTGGGATGCAGCATTAGAGTGTTGGTTACCAGGCAGTTGCGAAGGTTTGCTAGCCTCTTCTTGACATTTTTAGGTCTTGATGGGAAGAGGCCAAAAGTTTTAAATTGTTATTTTAATATAGTATCTAATATAACATCAAACAGACATCAAACAAATGTAAAAGTAGTTGGAAGCTTCCCCGTGGCTCATCCTCAGCTTTTGGATTAAGCACTGTTCATTGCTGTTTAAAAGCCATAGGCAGCAGTCGGATAAAGTACAAAGTAATGACATTGGAATGGAGGTTTCGGGATGCCAGGTTGCAGCTCAGTGGACCTCATTAGTGTCGAACACTTGAGCATGTGCTTGTGCTGAGCGGCCATTAGAGTGCTGTCAGAACAAGGGATTTTTCAGTATTATCTGCAAGCACAGCACACCATGCATCCATACAGAGGAGCGTGTCCATGTGCGGATTATACAGAAGGTAGTCTGTCATCTTTCCGAATAACAAAAGCTTGTGTATCTTCCACGTGGCAGCCCACGGGAAACGAATCACCCTGTAAGCTTATGTACGACAAACTCTAAGCACTCCAAACTGATGATGAAGGTCGCCTTGTCACCGAGCCAAGCACAAGCATCAGTAATGTACGAAAGTAAAATCACAGGTGATTCTGCGGCAGGATTATTAGCTTTTGGATTCAAAACGTGTGCTTGAGAGTTTTTGTTGTCCGTGTTGTTGGATTTGATAGGACAAGCTGCTCACTGTTCTGTGTTCACATGCTAAAGGAAATGGCTAAATGTGAATCGAAAGGTTTTGAAAGGCCGAACGTTTCGAGGACAGTAAAGTTTGAGATATTCTTGATTTCATCAGTTGCGAGGTGGTTGCTAGGGTGGTATGAGTGGTTGCTATGGTATTGTTAGGTGGTTGCTAGGGTGTGATTAATGGTTGCTAGGCAGTTGCTAGGGTGCTATGCGTGGTTGCTAAGAAGGTCGCTTTGTCATCGAGCCAAGCATTAGCATCAATAATGTACGAACACTGTAAAATATGCTGATTCCACACAATTACTTCATGCTGTCCCAAGAACCGGCTCTGTTGATTTTACAAATTTAAGTGGATTGAACATAAAAGCATTAAGTTTTTCCAAAAAAACACAAACGATTTGTTTTGTTTCAACTCATTTTAAATAAATAGTTTGAACAAGCAGCAAGAGTAATTCTTTGAGTGAAAGTAAAATCACAGAACTGATGACACTTGTCACCAAGCCAAGTACAAACATAATCAATGTACGAAAGTAAAACCACAGAACAGCTGATTTAGGGCTTTCCCTCAGTTCATATTCATCTCCTCATTTCATCTCATTTGAATGTTTTGCATTGATTATTCATATTTAAGGACATGTAGAGGACAAAATGTCCATGTCAAATAACAGCCTTGAATGTTTTATAATAATATTTTTTCGCCTGATGATAACAACCAACAATATTGTTAGATAACATGATATAATGTGAATTATTATTCAAAATTGTCTCATTCAAGTGTATGGTCTTTTAAAAATAATAGCAGATTTATCTCCAAATTACTGTATAGAATCATCCATGAAAAAGAGGTATTATGGCGGAACCGAATTCTGTCAATGCAGATGCACTATATTTCCCTGGTGAAACATTTTAAAGCATTACATTAGTTCACCCAGGGGCAGCATGGTGGCTCAGTGTTAGCACTGTAAGTGAATTGGATGAACTAAATTGGTCGTAGTGTATGAGTGTGTGTGAATGAGTGTTTCCCAGTACTGGGTTGCGGCTGGAAGGGCATCGCTGCGTAAAACATATGCCAGAATAGTTGGTGGTTCATTCCGCTGTGGTGACCCCTGATAAACAAGGGACTAAACTGAATGAATGAAAATGAATGAATAGTTCACCCAAAAATGCAAAATAAAGTAATAATTTATTCCCTCTGGTGTTGTTCCAGTGCTGTGACAAGTTGCTTACCCATATATGTGAATATGGAAGTGAATAGTGACCAGAATTAAGCTTTTAAAAAAGACACAAAAGCATCACAGTAATGAAATTGAAGAGAAATTAAGAGAAGAAATTTAGTTGGATATGTTTAACTAGTAATTGTTAGTGCATTTTATAATTTAAAAGATTAATTAATTAATGTTGTTGTGCAAAATGTGAAATTACACTTTCTATCTACTCCAATAAATATTAAATACAAGTTAGTGTGCACATCGTTGTGCGTGTATAGTGTTTGCTGTGACCCAGCTATGCATTGCTAAACTTACCCACAATGCAGAGGTATACATTTGACAAAACAATATAGGTTGACTCTTAAAACTCTTGATCGTCGTTTCTCAATTATTCACCAAAATGTGCCTTTCTGGAGCTAAAAGGGTCGAAAAGCTATGCTGCCATAATAACTATTATTTATGTAATACAAAAGGCAGCACATTAAATGTACTAATTACATTTACCAGAGGCTTTTTAGATTGCACACACACACACACACACACACACACACACACACACATACAAATTGGCTATTAAGTAATATTAACAACAATAGTGACATGAAACAGAATTTAAAAAACGCTCATTGCCCTTGGCTGCTTAAGCTCAGTAGCTTTAATAAGCTATTTAAAAATGAACATTAACATGAAGATCAACGAGGGTGCGTTTACTTGATATAATAATTTTGAGAATTATTATTCATTTAAAATCTCTCTTTTGTATAAATATTTTAAATTGTAACTTGTGGAGGGAAACCTTTTTTTCTCATTTGTTCCCAGTAGCCATTAGTCTATTCTTTAGCGTCACATGATTGTTTAGAAAGTACGTGTAATGTTTGACCTTGAACAACAACTCCAGTCATTATTTATTATTTAATAAATAAAGATGAATAAATCATCACTGCGTTTATGGAAAGACCATTTCCATGTATGGTTTGTTAGGATAGGACAATATTTGATTGAGATACAATTATTTAAAAATATGTAATCTGAGGGGGCTGCACGGTGACGCAGTGGGTAGCACGATCGCCTCACAGCAAGAAGGTCGCTGGTTCGAGCCTCGGCTGGGTCAGTTGGCGTTTCTGTGTGGAGTTTGCATGTTCTCCCTGTGTTCATGTGCGTTTCCTCCGGGTGCTCCGGTTTCCCCCACAAGTCCAAAGACATGCGGTATAGGTGAATTGGGTAAGCTAAATTGTCCGTAGTGTATGTGTGTGAATGAGTGTGTGGGGATGTTTCCCAGTGATGGGTTGCAGCTGGAAGGGCATCCGCTGCGTAAAACATATGCTGGATAAGTTGACGGTTCAATCCGCTGTGGCGACCCCAGATTAATAAAGGGACTAAGCCGAAAAAGAAAATGAATGAATGGAATCTGAGGGTTTTAAAAAATCTAAATATTGAGAAAATCACTTTTAAAATATTCCAAATAATCTTAGCAATGCATATTACTAATCAAAAAGTAAGTTTCCATATATTTATTGTAGCAAATGTACTAAATGTCTTAATGGAATGTGGTCTTTATGTAATATTTAAATGATATTTTTGGCATATAGGAAAAATTATAATTTTGACTCATGCAATGTATTATAGGTGTTTCCTACAAAGATTTTAATTAGTAAATTAAAAGCATTAATATTAACTTAATGGATGCTACATCATAATGTAGTATTAACTATTCTGAACGGATCAACAATAATGTATACTTTTTTACTACAGTAAACTGTAGTAAATAAAAGAGTATTGGGTCATTTGTTTATAGTTGTTGTGGCAGCTATAAAATGACCAGAACACATTAATTCAATTTAACACACATTATTCATTCATTCATTTTTCTTCGGCTTAGGCCCATATTTATCAGGGGTCGCCACAGCAGAGTGAACCGCCAACAATTCCGGCATATGTTTTGCGCAGCAGATGCTCTTCCAGCCGCAACCCAGTACTGGGAAACACCCATACACACTCATTCACACACACACACCCTCATACACTACGGCCAATTTAGTTTATTCAATTCACCTCTAGCGCATGTCTTTGGACTGGGGGGGAAACCGGAGCACCCGAAGGAAACCCACGCCAACATGGGAAGAACATGCAAACTCCACACAGAAATGGCCCAGTCGGGACTCGAACCAGCGACCTTCTTGCTGTGAGGCGACAGTGCTAACCACAGAACCACCGTGCCACCCTTTAACACGCATTATACATTATTATATTTTACTGTATTACTGTATTTACTGTAAATTCATTCATTCATTCATTTTCATTTCGGCTTAGTCCCTTTATTAATCTGGGGTCGCCACAGCGGAATGAACCGCCAACTTATCCAGCATATGTTTTACGCAGCGGATGCCCTTCCAGCTGCAACCCATCTCTGGGAA
>CAIGQW010012936.1:3469675-3487257 GCA_903798125.1 Danio choprae | reverse complement strand
CACACACACACACACACACACACACACACACACACACACACACACACGATAAGATGCCAGTGCAGTGTCAATTGACACATTTCAGAGAACAAAGCTGCACAGCAATGAATAATAATTCAGTTCTTCAACATGTGGAAATCAGCCATTTTCACGGTCATGGAAGACCTGGAAATATGAGAGAGTTTTAAAATTGTGTTTTCCTGGGTTGGGAAAGTCATGGATACTAATCAAATCTTGAAAGTTATGGGTGTTACAAAGGTGAATTTACAGTGGGGGGAAAAAGTTTTGAACATATTGAGCAAGAAATATTTTTGCAAAGAAATAAAACTAATTAGTTTATAAATTAAGTTATGCGTAATAAAATGAAATGACGCAGGGAAAAAGTATTGAACACATGAAGAAAGGAAGGTGTATAAAGGCAGTGAAAGCCCAGACAGCAGCTGAAATCTCTCAGTAGTTCTTCAGAAACCCTCTGCCCTTCGTCATTGTAAATTAATATTCGCTGCTTCAGTCCAACATCTAAATTAGCAGGATGAGGAAGATGAAACCAGGGTGGACATTTTAGCAAGACAACGATCAAAACACAGCCAAGGAAACTCTCAAATGCTTTCAGGGAAAGAAAATCAAGCTGTAGAGCCAATCACCTGACCTGAATCCTATAGAAAATACAGACTCACAGAGCCATCAAGATGTTTACACTCTGTTGAAGTCTGTGAAAAACTCACACCTGAGCAATTCATGTGACTTCATTACCCATATGAGAGGCGTCTTTAAGCTTCCATCACTAAAAAAAAGCCTTTTATATAAAGTATTAAATACATTTCAGTAGTTCAGTACTTTCTCCTTGTGTCATTTCATTGTTATTAAAAACAAATTATGTTTGTATTGTTTGGGTTTTTACCAAAATCTGGTTCAATTCCATATCATCGGCTACTTTAGAAATATTATTCCCAAGAAAAAAAGAAAAACATGACGTGTTTTCATGACTTATTTCCCCCACTGTATATGCTTTAAATTCATTTTAGTTGGAAACTTGCTTGTAAGCCATTATGCTGTTTGAATTGTAATTATTATTTTGTGATTTCCTCTTTTAAAATCGATCAGTTAAATCAGCTTCCAAATTACCCCAAATGATTCTTTTCGCGAACTAATCTGAATTGTAATGAATTTGACTGCAGCAAAGTTGGAAAAGCCATGGGAAATTCATTGTTTGAAAGTTTGATTTTGCTGGCATGGATTGCAATAGTTTTCTGTGCTGCTGGTTTGAGTGAACTGAATATAGAAAAAGCACTGACTCGCCTTGGATAACTTTTTAATAAGTGTTTCACTGTTGAACACAACGTAAAGCTATGCCAAAAAGGAAACTTGATCAATTTTAATAACAACATCTGCACCCCTTTTTGTAATACCTCAAGCATTTAATGATCATTTTGTTTTACGTGGTTCGACGATAGCGTCTGACATTTACTTTCTTGATTCCAATTTAAAACCCCCAGGATTCATTAGTGTCTTTGGTGTGTTGTTTATGTTTCTTCAGCTGCTTGTAATTGGTTTCTATTTGTCTTTATTTTACTGGGGTTTTTTCCTTGAAGAATGAAACCTTTTACTTGAGATATACAGGTTTAAATACTTGTCATGACTGTCATTTCAAAATCATTCCAGTTCAAGTCATGAATCATTCATGCTAATTTGAAAACCAGCAAAACTGACCAGATATTCTAGCATTTTTTCTTTATTTCATATAGACTGTTTCTAAGATTAGACTAACTTGATTCATCAGTGAATTAATCTCATATTAGAAATAGATTTTTGCACTTAAATTGTTTTTAAACTATGTTATTTAAAAACAAATGCTATGGGAATTTATTATTGAACGTCTGGGAATGCTAGTTTTCACTGGAGTGGATTTTACTAGCAGTGTTACTTTATACACTGCTCAAAAAAACAAAGGGAACACAAAAATAACACATCCTAGATCTGAATAAATAAAATATACGTATGTAATACTTTGTTATTTACGTAGTTGAATGTGCTGACAGCAGAAAATTGACACAAAATTATCAATGGAAATCAAGTGTATTAACCCATGGAGGTCTGGATTTGGAGTCACAGTCAGATGGTCTCCTGAGGGATCTCCTCCCAGACCTGGACTTAAGCGTCCGCCAACTCCTGGACAGTCTGTGGTGCAACGTGGCATTGGTGGATGGAGCGAGACATTATCACATGATGAGACATGATGTGCTCAATTGGATTCAGGTCTGGGAAACAGGCGGGCCAGTCCATAGCATTGATGCCTTCATCTTGCCCATTTATTAGAAGTTATGTTGTCTTGGTAATGTCAAATTTTCATGACAAAGATAAAGACCGGTTGTGATGTATTTGTTTGTCAAGTTGTCCTAACAAACAATGTCATCTTTGCACTTAATGACAGTTGTTATAAGCATGCATAAAATCTCATGTATCATGTCATCATTATGAAGGTTTCATAATGATCATTCGCATTTAGAAGATATAAACCTGATATAAACATCCGAAGCTTGCAGTTTGTCACTTCCGCCTAAATGGATCAACAAATTTTTTTCACGTCACCTCATACAAATCTTCTGACCAATCAAATGCTCTCTAATACCTGACATGCCCTGCCCCCTTCAAGACGCTTCTCATTTGCTTTTTATTTGATGCGCTTGAGCTCAACCACTCTCACTGAAAGAGCTGTGAGAAAACCAAACACTATTGGCTGTTTTTTTAAAAAGGGGAGAAACTACTCTCTCCCACCCTCTCTTCATTTTTCAGTTGAGATTACGTCAAACATCGACTAAAAATGCACATTTCAAAGCACTTCACGGGACCTTTAAATACTAGTTGGTCTCTGTGCTGTTGGTAAAAGTGAGTTGGTGGTTTCTGTGTCTAGTTTTGATTGCTGGTTTGGAGCTGAAGAGCTTAAATCAGACCAGCTGGGCTCTGAAAGATTGGATCGTCTTGAGACAGCTTGTAAAATGCCACGTCTGCGAAGACACACTGATACAGATCTCAACACAACTGTCAATAGCGCAGATGAGGACAACGCATTCTCCAGGAAAGAAAATAAATCAAAGATCCTCATAAATCAGCCAGGATTTCTCTTAGAGCACGGATTGTGTCTTTTGCAGCCCCTTTTCATCTGTCTGGCTCTGTATTATTTGGTTTTTGTCTTTATATCTTTGTCTCTACATGTACTTTTTGTGTCTCCTGTGACTTTGTCTTTTTGTGTTCTATAACACTGTCTCTTTTTTCAAGTCTTTATTTTTATAAGTGTACCATACACCTGAAACCCACATACGCTGTAAAGAAAAAATGCAGGCATCCACACAATTCATTCATGTTGTCAAAACACAAATCAGTTAAGTTAACCTAATCGTTTTTAGAAATTTAAGTACATTTAATAAAAAATAATTAAGTTGTCCCAAAAAAATAGCAAACATTTCGATTTTTCAGCTCATTTTTAGTAAGTACTTTGAACAAGCATCAAAACTTTTTTTAGTGTAGCCAGCTTGATTTTATACACCGGTTTAATCGCTGGTATTACTATAGATACAGTATACACTACCTGACAAAAGTCTTGTCGTCGATCCCAGTTGTAAGAGCAACAAATAATAACTTGATTTCTAGTTGATCATTTGGAAAAGTGGCAGAAGGTCGATTTTTCTGATGAATCATCTGTTAAACTGCATCCCAATCATCACACATACTGCAAAAGACCTATTGGAACCCGCATGGACCCAGGATTCTCACAGAAATCAGTCAAGTTTGGTGAAGGAAAAATCATGGTTAGGGGTTACGTTCAGTATGGGGGCGTGCGAGAGATCTGCAGAGTGGATGGCAACATCGACAGCCTGAGGTATCAAGACATTTGTGCTGCCCATTACATTACAAACCACAGGAGAGGGTAAATTCTTCAGCAGCATAGCGCTCCTTCACATACTTCAGCCTCCACATCAAAGTTCCTGAAAGCAAAGAAGGTCAAGGTGCTCTAGGATTGGCCAGCCCAGTCACCAGACATGAACATTATTGAGCATGTCTGGGGTAAGATGAAGGAGGATGCATTGAAGATGAATCCGAAGAATCTTGATGAACTCTGGGAGTCCTGCAAGAACGCTTTCTTTGCCATTCCAGATGACTTTATTAAGTTATTTGAGTCATTGCTGAGATGTATGGATGCAGTCCTCCAAGCTCATGGGAGTCATACACAATATTAATTAGTTTTCCACTGCACCATGACTTTATATTCTATACTGTACATTATTTCTGTTAAATGACAAGACTTTTGTATAAGCAAAGTCAGACCTTACTGTCCTACTTAAATCAATAAAAATCAAGGCATGATCATATTTTATTTTGGTAAAATAAGTGTAATCTAGAGGCCTTTGCCTTTCATATAAGCCACTTCTGATAGCAAATGATCAAATAGAAATTAAGTTATTATTTGTTGTTCCTAAAACTTGGATAGGCAACTGGACTTTTGTCAGGTAGTGTATATACATTCAAAGCTTCTATTGAGATTTTTTATATTTAGACTTAGTTAGATATTTTATGAAGTCATTACCATAAAAATGATAAATGTTTTTCTAGTATAGCTTAGATTTCTGTAAAAATACTAGTCAGCCCCACAAAGTCACCCAGAAAAATGACAATTCTGTCATCATTTACTATGGAAGTCGATTGGTCCCAGCTACCAGCATTCTTCAAAATATCTTATTTTGTGTTCAACAGAAAAACTCATAAATGTTTCAAACTACACAAGGGACACTAAATGATGAGGTCATTTTCATTTTTGGCCGAACTCTCTCTTTCAGTATCCATTTATTCAGTTATTTATTTATTTTTTTCAGTTTCAGACTGTCTATTTACTTTATTCATCTAAAAATATATAATTTAAATACACTAGGAAGCTAATTAACTTTAATATGTGTGCTTTATTATGCATGTTTAATAGCCTGTTATTTATTTTTAAAGTGTTACCAAAGTTGTAGTACTTTGCATAAATACTACCTCAGCGCCGCGACCTGTAAAAGTTGCCTGTTTAATTACCTCAGTGTTACTCACATATGCGCTTCACCTCAGAAAGCTTCACCCTGCGTTAAGTTCATGTTCGGGTTATTAGATCAGTGGCAGTGATGATCAGGAGACCGATGTCCTGCATTCCGTCACGAAGACCTTATTAGCCAAGACCCCCGGCTGAGTTAAGCCACGCAGCAGAAGTTCAGGGTTTTACAGGGTCACATTCACTACGAATACAGATTACCACCATCAGGGTCTTCTGTTTACTCGTAGAGACGTCTGAAATGTCAGCGGGCAAAAAGCCAAGATATCCCAACTTGACATACACTGTCACGCATTTTGTC
This sequence comes from Danio choprae, assembly GCA_903798125.1. Classification (NCBI taxonomy): domain Eukaryota; kingdom Metazoa; phylum Chordata; class Actinopteri; order Cypriniformes; family Danionidae; genus Danio; species Danio choprae. The sequence continues at coordinate 3,481,876 of CAIGQW010012936.1, read as the reverse complement.
CATTTCTTGGGCGCCTCAGGAATCATTTAGTATGAATAGATTTTATTTAAACGGTTCAGGGGTTTGTAGATTAGACTAATTTACTTTGAAATCCCTCTTTAAATAGCATTAAAGAGGAAAAGGCGAGAAAACTGGAACCGTTATTTGTTCTGCCAACCCTACACTGTAAATTGACATTTTTCATATTATTTTATGATTCATGTTTTTTTTTCTTACCTAATTTTGCTTTTGAATTGCATTAAGGGACTTTGATCTTGACGCCAAAAGCTTTTGATGCTGAAAAGTTTGTAAAAGTGACTTTTGTTGACATTTTTATTAGTTTTAAGTGATATATTGTCTTTTATTTACGATTCAAAAACATGGTAATAAGCTGCCAGTACATTTTCTGTTATTAATTATCTATATATTATTTCTTAAACAATATCTTGTCTATCTCAAACTACTAAAATGTCAATAAAAGTCACTTTGTTAAACTGTAGAGTTGAATTTTCAACATCAAAAGTCGACAGAGCAGAGATCAAGTCCCATGATGCAATTTACAACCGTAAATAAAAGAAAAACGTGTTATATAACTGTTAATTAACAGATATTTTTTTACAGTGTATCTCACCCAAAACTCTAAATTATAAGGCATTTCTTTTATTGTTCATTCATTCATTCATTTTCTTTTCGGCTTAGTCCCTTAATTAATCTGGGGTCGCCACAGCGGAATGAACCGCCAACTTATCCAGCATATGTTTTACGCAGCAGATGCCCTTCCAGCTGCAACCCATCACTGGGAAACACCCATACACTCTCATTCACACACATACACTACATGCAAACTCCTCGTTTATTGTTTTGCTGTGAAAATTTTCTGTACACACGTGTGTGTGCTTCTGACGACAGATGCATACATACAGTATAGGTACAACTTTCGTGTCCGAGTTCAAACAGGCTTTGAATGTGCGTTGCAATAACGTCTCATGATGCGGATAACATAGAAGATACCACATTTTATCACATTCTATCTATCTGGAAATCGTAAAAATTTGTAAAAAATTGTGAGCTCCACAAAAGTTTGCGACAATTAACAGTCCTTCTGTAACAGTAGGACGATGGACAACGGAGTTGAGGATCCACGTGCAGTTTATTTAACAGAGAATGGTCAGGCAGGCAATGGCCAAACGGGTACAAACAGTATCATAGAGGTAATCACAGGCAAATGGTCAGTACAGGTGACAAACGATCAACATCAACAGTAAAACAAGGCAGAGATCAAATCTTTAAAAAATTGTAAAAGATTTGCGAGCTCCACAAAAGTTTGCGACATTTACTTTTTTTTTTTACTTTAAATTCAGTGATTGTGAAATCCTGTGGGGTCTGGTATTTGTGTACTGTAAATATAAACTCAGTTTCAGTTTTGGATCTGCATAGCTTCGTAGGTCATCGATGTACCCTCTCTGTGTATTTTTTCCAAAGGTCTATAATAAAATTCAATTTAATTCATCTTTATTTCTATAGCGCTTTTACAATGTAGATTGTGTCAAAGCAGCTTAACATAGAAGATTCTAGTAAATTGAAACAGCTTAAGTCCAGTTTTCAGATTTTAAGTTCAGTTTAGTGTGGTTAAATTTTCACTGCTGAAAGTCCAAACACTGAAGAGCAAATCCATCGATATGCAGCTCCACAAGTACTAAACCATGCAAGCCACTGGCGACAGCAGCGAGGATCAAACTTCACCAATTGACAAAAGTGAAGAAAAAAAAAAGCCTTGAGCGGATCAGGCTCAGTTGGGCATGACCATTTCTCCTATGGCCAAACTTCTTGTGCAGAGCTGCAGTCTAGGCGCTGGAGGATGGAGAAAGCTAGACGTCCATCATGGAGAAGCTGCAGGTGGGAGAGCTGGCCCTTCAGGATCAATGCGAAGACTCGTCTGTCACTGGGGTCTTACAGGAATCAGTCTCATGCTCTCCACTCCTTCATGACCACCACAGCAGCTGCTCAGGATTCGGCCTGGTCCAGGATTATGGAAACCTCAGGAATAATAAAAACAGACTAACATAAGCGCAGATGCCGTTCAAATTATAATGTCTTTTGGGAAGTGTTCCCGGCTCCGGTTGCCCTAAATAATGCAGACTAACAATCCTTTTGAGGATTTGGATTTCAAAAACAATTGTGTTTCATGTGTATGCTAATGCAAAGAGATGTGTCTTTAATCTAGTTTTAAACTGAAAATAATAGTTGTGCAACAATTGGTTAATAAAAACCGTATTTTGACTGCTGCGGATACATTTTTGCATGCTGAAACTTCTTCACAACCGACTTTCTGATCTGATCAGATCATCAGACTAAATGCGCTCATCAGTGCCAAATTAAATCAGAAGGCATTACTGTTATTATTTTATTTATATTTCTTTATTTCTTTATTTTTCTTCAGATGCCAAGCAGAGTTGCCAAGTTGGCTTTGGTTTTGATTTTTAAGGAGTATTTGTTTTTTAGTTTTTAATAGGTTGGACTCGTTTCCAGAATACAGCTGAGTAATTGGAATTTTTAGTAGTTGACATCTATATGTCAAAATATATGGCCTAAATATACGGCCATTTTTTGTGCATCCTGTAGTTTTCTTGATATACCACTACTAAAAAATATCATGTTGAAAACAGTATGATTCCAGTTTTGAAGAAAATTTGTTTAAGTTTTGTTACAAGCATATGTGCATATAGAGTTATTTTTAGCCCTCTTTGACCCAAGTGTTGTAAAATATTGTTTTCAATACGTTTTAAACATAATAATTCTGATAACTAATTTCTTTTGTCTTTGCCATGATGAGAGTACAACATATTTTTCTAGTTATTTTGCATTACACTTGCAACCAGCTTAAAATGCAATTTAAGAGTTTTAACTAGGTTATTAGGTATTAGGCAAGTAAGGTTAATTAGGCAAGTCACTAGCTATGTTTTCATCCATCTATTTTTATGTGCATTTTGAATATGCGCAGAAAAAATGGTTGATGGAGACGCCAAGATGTGTATACATTTTGAAAATGCACATAAAAAAAACATATGTGCATAACTGAGTAGGATAAACATTTTATTCGATAAGAAAACATGCGCATAAACGTCGATGGAAACACTTTTAGCGAACAAATTCCAGTATGCGAATTAAACAAGCCATGTGACTTTGTTATAAGAGTTGATGGGATAATTAAATGTGTGTGAATGGACAAACCAGCAGGCTGAGCACATTGTAAAACATCTAAAATGTTGTTTTGGTCATTCTAATAAGCCGTAACCATTTTAGTATTAGTGTTATTATATTATTAATTACCTCCAGAACTGTCAAGAGTGTCTGTGCACCACGTCTCACTCTTTCAAATATTACAATGCATTCATTACATGTTTACATTGTCTTCTAAGGCATTTATTAAATAAAGAAAAGATTCACGCAGCTTCTCCTACCGCAGCAAATTCCATTTTTACTTTTGATATTTGGCACCAGTTAATCAAGAAGTGATGATTTTGTTTTCTTTGACTACTCGGATGGAAACGCTGCTTTAGTCGCATGTCTTTTATCAATATTCCAGTTTTGCGCATAAATTTAATTAACATCTTTGGATGGAAGCATAGCTACTGAACAGTTTATTCTACAGCCAATTAAAAAAAACAACTAAATATATATATATATATCATTTCTTATGGGGGCTAATAAAAATTTAAACCTTAAATGTTGTTATAAAAATGTAAAAACTGCTTTTATTCCAGCCAAGCTTCTTTCTATAAAGAAAAATATATTATAGGAAATACTGTGAAAATGTCAGAGAATGGTCAGGCAGGCAACGATCCAACGGGTACAAACAGTATCATATGTGTAGCCCAGAAGCGTAGTCAACATCACAGGCGAATGGTCAGTACAGACGACAAAGAATCAACATCAACGGTAAAACAAGGCAGTGATCAAAACACAGAAAGACAAGACAAAGAAACGTGTCATGGTGTTACAGAAAACAAGAATTGACAGTGTGTGTAAAAAGTGTAAAAATTAAAAGTGTCTTTATTGTCCAGGCATTTATTGATTATGAGTCTCAGCTGTGTGTGTGTGTGTGTGTGCGTGCGTGCGTGCATGCGTGTGTGTGCGTGCATGAGTGAGTGAGTGTTCGGATTATTATCAGCTGTAGCGGGTGTTAATTGACGCATGGCATCATGGTAGTTGTAGTTCATGTGGTGGCAGATGTGCAGATCTGCATAGGTTAGATCGCTGGTGATCGTGAAAAAACTTTCGTAAAAATTCTTCAATCAAGAAGCATTTTCTAGACAAGTAAAACATATTGTCTTGCTTTTTAGTAATAATATGTCAAAAGTTTTTCTCTAAAACAAGCTAAATAATCTTATGTCAAAAGAAAAAACAAGATTATTTTGCTTACCCCATTGGCAGATTATGGGATTATGCTTGTTTTAAGGAAAAACTCACTTAATTTTGGCGTATTATTTCTTAAAACAAGACAATATTTTGTACTTCTCTAAAAAATGCTTCTTGATTGAATAATTTTAGATATTTGGACTAGAAGCAAGGCAAGTTTATTTATATAGCACATTTCATACAGAGTGGCAATTCAAATTGCTTTACATAAACAGAAATAAAAGAGAGAAGTATAAGAAAATAAAAACTAATAAAAAAAGTGATTAAAAACAGATTAAAAAAACTGAATAAAATGTCTTAAAACAGGTTATAAAAGAATGAAAAGAAAGGAAAGACATAATAGTGTGATCTGTCAGATGTAGCACAGTGCTCAATCAGTAAAGGCACAGCTAAACTGATGTATGAGGGAAGGGGGTTATCGGGTCAATCGGTGCTTTTTAAAACACTATTGGTTGGGGGTGGGGGGATGGTTGAGGGACAGCGGCCTCTGATGGATTTTACGCGAGAACAAAAACTGCTAAAAAAAACATACCTCCTGAGATGTATTTCACGCTGTCCAGAAATGTATACAGGGGTATGTATCAATAATGAGCATTTAAGGACATAATTTATGCAGCTTTTCTTATATGAATGTTACTGTTTGTAAACATGTATCTAAAGAAAAGAAATTGTATCTTTATTACATTTGTCATTTTCATTTTAATAACAAAGATAAAATATTGTGATATATCAATACATTTAAATAAAATTACTCATATTGTAAATAAGTGCCTATTCCCACTATTAACCTTTTGCTTATTATCAAAAAGAAATTGGCTGTTTATTAGTACTTATAAAGTAAGAACTTATTCTAGATCCCAAATCCTTTACAATAGTTAAACACAACTACTACATTAGTAACTGTTAATAAGCAGAAAATTGGTAGTTTGCTGAGCTAAAAGTCTTAGTCAATGGTTTGTTGATAGCAAGAATTGTATCATAAAGGAACACTCTACCTATAAAGGCTCATTTTAAAGCTCCCCTTGTGTCAAACAATTGAGTTTTACCATTTTTGAATCCATTTAGCTGATCTCCAGCACTTTCAGCTTAGCTTAGCACAGATCATTGAATCAGATTAGACCATTAGCATCTCTTTCAAAAATGACCAAAGCATTTGAGTACTTTTTTCTATTTAAAACTTGACTCTTCTGTAGATAACATTAATAAAATGTTGCTATTTTCTGGGCCGATATGGCTAGTAACTATACTTTCATTCCCCGCACTGCATACTTTCGCAGTATATATTGTGCCTGCTGCAGCCATGGTATACTGCAACAAAATTCCTTGGTTTTTACTATAATGAGAGTATAGTTAGCCAATTCAGCCTAGAAAAGAGCAACTTTTTATTTTCTGTCGTTCTTAGTATATGATTTTTTTTTGCAAGATGCTAATGGTCTAATCTAATTCAATGATTTATGCTAAGCTACGCTAAAAGTGCTCCCACCAGAACCAGAAAATGGCTGAATAGATTCAAAAACTCTAGGGGAGTTGTAGGTGAATCAATTGAGAGATACAGTAGCTGTTTAATTTGTTATTAATCAGTACTGGAAAAATCTACATATAGAAAAATCTACACAGTACACTGTAAAATGTAATTATTTGACTTTACTTTAAAAAAAATGAGTAAACACTGCCTTAAAATGATTAAGTTAATGAACTATGTGCATAATTATAAACATTAGGTTAGGTGAACTTAATAGTTCTAAGTTGGAACAGAAATACTTTACGTTTTTAAAGTAAAATCAACTTGTCACTTTTAAGGCAATGGGTTTACTCACTTGTTTAAATAATTGCTTTTTACAGTGTAGGCTGTATCCTAGACTGATATTTGCTCATCATAGACCATATGTTTGTTTGCTAACCATATGTATAAAAAAGATCATCTAAAAACCTCAAGGTACCCTGAAGGTCAGCAACTGAACAGTAAATTGTCAGTTCTGTATAAACTGTCTCTTTAAAGGGCCCGTAAAATGCTTTTAAAATATGTTTATTTTATTTGAAATTTGGCATAATCTCAACTGAAACATGAAGACAGGAAGAGACATATAGTAGCTCCTCCCCTTTATAAAAAAAAACAGCCAATAGCATTTCATTTTAATCACAGCTGCCAGTGAGAGTTGGTGACAGCAATCGAAAAGCAAATGAGAAGTGTCTTGAAAGGGGGCGGGACATGTCAGATACTAGAGAGCGTTTGATTGGTCAGAAGATTTGATGAGAAACTGAAGAGTGAAAAAATGTGTTGATTCATTTAGGCAGAAGTGACAAACTGCAAGCTTTAGATGTTTCTACCTTCTAAATGCGAATTGTCACTGTTTTTGAAGCCCACTAGCTTATAGATATGCTACATACTGATACTAAAATCTTTTTTTTTTAAATTTCATGTGACCTTTAACGATGATAATGCTCAGAATGCATGATTATCTTAGCAGTTCAACTCCATTTCAAGCTCAATGTTTGGTCTTCAATATTTCTAAAACCCTCTGCATAGCCATATGGCAGCAATCAAAGAGTTCTCCACGCTCAGGCTCACTAAATAACCAATTAAATGACAGACCTTTTTGTTTGTGAGGGGCTTTTAATGCGCACTTACTGTATTTATTGTAACGGGTCTCCCAGGCATATTGGAAAAAGTCTCTCATTTGTGTTAATGACTCTGCCTGGTCCGGGGCACCCTGCTGTCCATGAAGCCGCCAGATTCCCTCGCTTGTAAAAAGCCATTATTAATCTTTGTCACCGCAGTGGAGTGCTGTACCGTTCAGCCCAAGTGACGCTGTTAAATCGGGGCTTGGAGCTCCTCCTATGGGCCCAAAGGTGTAACAGCAGGCGACGGCAGAGGTTGAGCGGCTCTTGTGTTGTAGGTGATAAGTAGCTTGTGGCTATTCTTCTCCTGACATGTCTGTGCTCTATTGTTTCTGACAGGCTCTGGATAAGGACACAGGGAATTACAGCACCATGCTGTATAGGCTGATTATCCCTCCTACCACTGACGGCAAAGACGGCTTTGTTATTGAGCCCTTCACTGGGGTAATTAAGACAGCCATAATGTACAGGAACATGCGGCGCTCCTACTTCAAGTTTGACGTGGTGGCGACGGATAACTACGGCGAGGGACTAAGCAGCAGTGCTCAAGTGGTGGTACGTGTATATATATGTGAAGCATAAAGCCGAGCCAATTTGTGTAGATTCCCGGTCAAAAGTCAAGACTTGTGAATAAACACACCAAAAAATGATGTTTGCTGCTTGTTCAAACTACTTATTTAAAATGAGCTGAATCAATGCAATTCCTGAGGAGGAAGAACTTAATTGTTTAATGGTCAATCCACGTAAAGGTGCAGTAGGTGATCTGCCAAAATGTAACCGGTTAACATAATATGTTTGAAACACAGTCCCTCCCCTCCTGTCCAAAGCAACGCCTCCTGAAATCACGAACGCGCGCATTAAGGATGACAGAGACCCACTAGATCATGTCGCCAGTTCTGAACGAAAAACTGTATTATATCTAGCACGTTTTCAGTTGTGAAGCAAGCAAAAGTTGTCAAAATGTGCAATATGTCATGCATGCAAGGATCGCTGGTCTTACTCTCTCATGCTCTTTTTGTCCTAAAGCGACTACTGTATGCTTAGTGCTTGGCTGGCGTGGTGCAGGAATTACACTTATTACTAAGCCATACTTTACAAACACCCATACACTCTCGCATTTACACACACATACACTACGGCCAATTTAGTTCATCCTATTCACCTATAGCGGATGTCTTTGGACTGTGGGGGAAACCGGAGAACCCGGAGAAAACCTACGCGAACACGGGGAGAACATGCAAACTCCACACAGAAATGCCAACTGACCCAGCCGGGACTCGAACCAGTGACCTTCTTGCTGTGAGGTGACAGTGCTAACCACTGAGCCAGCGTGCCGCCCAAGATCATACTTAATAATAGGCAGGTAATTAGCCAGGAGTTAACAGTGTGAATTATTACTTAAACTGTAAAATAATATAAGTAAATACAAATCACTAATTTGCTCTAACCCATCAAACACAACTACAACAGTTTAACACTAAATAACCGTTACAGAGCTAATAAAAGCAAAGCACTCTTGTGTTGTAAGTATTCTTGAAAAGCTACAAACCAAATGTCCCCGTGTTGGCGTGGGTTTCCTCCGGGTGCTCCGGTTTCTCCTACAGTTTAAAGTCATGCGCTATAGGTGAATTGGATGAACTAAATTGGGCATAGTGTATGAGTGTGTGTGAATGCGAGAGTATATGGGTGTTTCCCAGTACTTCGTTGCCGCTGAAAGTGCATCCGCTGTGGCGACCCCTGATAAATAAGGGACTAACCCGAAGGAAAATGAATGAATGACTATTACATTTTGACAGTTTCCATTTCTTTAAAGTCACAGTCTATAATGTGTATATTATATTATATGTAGCTTGCTCTATAAGTCCATTCTTCCATTCGCTCTCCCATTTGTTTGCTATTCACATGTATGGTTATCGCTGTCTTAAGTAGTATTGATGTTGTTCTCTCTGTACATTTGTGTACAGGTTTGCTGATATCTTGTAAACGAAATGTTTTAAAGCATACATGTAAGCTGCCATAGTATGCATGGTTAATACAATTGTACAGTATGCAAACAATAATTACATACTGTACAGATTTTAAATATTAATTCTTAAAGCAATGCTTCATATATACAGTATAGGTTACTGACAATAGAAAATTATTTTTGCAAACAAAATGTCACTGGATTTGAATCCTTCACAGAATGTAAAGTCTTGACTTTCATTTACACTGGTACCGTTAAAGCCACTCATTCAGGACAGCATTTTGTTTGGTATTTGGATTTTTAAAAAATACTATTGACAAATTTATGTTTCAATTTAGCACATATTTGCCTCAAAAGTCATACAAGAATAATTTATGGACTCATAAAGAACCCAGACCATTAAGTGGCATCGGAATCGGGACGAGGTGCAATTCTGCTGTTGCAATAAGGACAGAAATGACACACTTCACCTTTAAATGCACAATCCCGAGCCAGTTTGAAGAGATTGATTAAAGTTTAAAGCAGTAACCTGTCCTGAGGTGCAATCCATCATATGGTTTTACAGCAGGGGCAGCTCCGTTAGCTGATTTTGATTAGAAAATTACAGTTCCCGTAAGCTTTCTTGAAGAACGTCCAAAGTGTAATGCAGAAGATGCATTGATCTTGTGTTTTTTGTTTTTTTTGATGGGCTAAGGGCCTCCAGAAGTATTATAAATCAATCTCAGTAGCATGCAAACATCCTGAACCAGTACTTGGTATTACGAGTTAGTAAATATATAGAAGTAAGTGTGTCGTGTTGATGCCAGTTAAATTACTGTACACTTAATGGCTGAATTTTAAAATATCAAACTAAATGGTATCTGCGAACAAGTGATTCTGAATCCTTACTACAACATGTGAAAAAAAGCTTAAAATTTATTGCAAGTATTTTATTTTCTTTGTGTGAAAGAAATACATGTAAAGATGTAGAAAAATGTTTTTGCCCTTTAACCTCACAGCAGTACACATAAAGATTATATATATACAGAGTTGGTTGAATTTTCAATAACATATGGCCTATGTAGATATAAAATATACTGCATAAAACAGCCATGTTATGCAATATAATATTATTCTTTTTGCAATATACACTGCAATAATTACACTTTGAACCAACTTTTAAAAAATTACTGTCATTTAACTTTGGTTCAAACTATAAAATGTAATTTAATCTAAATCAAAAATATTTATTGTGGTCAAGAAAAAAATACATATAAACATAAAAATATTGTTTAATATAGAGACTAAATATATAATAATAATATAACATATAATATAACATATAAATATATAATAATAATAATAATAATAATAATAATAATAATAATAATAATAATAATAATAATAACTAAATATATACACTACCTGTCAAAAGTTTGGAATCAGTTTTTTTCATGTTTTTAATTTTTTAAAGAAAATTAGCAAGGCAGCATTTATTAAATGTAAAAAAAAAATTTGTAAAATCGTAAAATATTTATTAAAATTGTAAATAACAGCTTTTTTTCTGAAATTATTACTCCAGTCATTATTGTTTTTATTACTATTAGCGTTAATAATAATAATAATAACAATAATAGTAATAATAATAATAATAATTAGAATAATAATAATAATATTACAGTGATTTCTGAAGGATCATGCGACTGAAGACTGGAGTAAGCTGAAATAAATATTAATAAATTATTAAATTAAATTAGAAACTACTTTTGAACCGTTATTTTAGTGCAATAACATTTCACAATTTTACAGTTTGTACTGTATTTTTGATTAAATAAATGCAGCCTTAGCACGGTGGCGCAGTGGGTAGCACAATCGCCTCACAGCAAGAAGGTCGCTGGTTCAAGCCCTGGCTGGGTCAGTTGGCATTTCTATGTGGAGCTTGCATGTTCTCACCGTGTTTGCGTGGGTTTCCTCCGGGTGCTCCGGTTTCCCCCACAATTCCAAAGACATGCGGTACAGGTGAATTGGGTAAATTGTCCGTAGTGTATGTGTGTGAATGAGAGTGTATGGATGGTTCCCAGTACTGGGTTGCAGCTAGAAGGGCATCTGCTGTGTAAAACATATGCTGTATAAGCATGGTGGTTCATCCCGCTGTGGAGACCCCTGATGAATAAAGGGACTAAGCCGAAGGAAAATGAATGATTGAATGAAATGTGAGTTTCTAATGTGAGTTTGGTTACCATCTTTCCTAATATTTACATCCATACTGAAAGCACCAGCAATAATGATAACTTACCAGGGACCTTCTTGCTGTGAGGTGACAGTACTAACCACTGAGCGGCCGTGTCGCACAAACTACTGTTTTAAAGTTTTTAAGTTTACCTTGTTTTTTTGCTTTAAGGCAAATTGAATAAAACAGGTTATACTTGAAGGATTTTATTCAGTGTATCTGTACATCTCTGCTTGATCCATGCTGAAAAAACTGCTTAAGTTTGCTTGATATCTCTGCTTGATATTTCGCAATTCTTTAATTCTCAAACAAACACACACTTACCGTTAATGTAGTTAATTAATCCTCAACCACAGAAAAGCCATGCAGTGTATATTTAAAATATTACACAGTTCAGAACCTTCAAGCTTCTACACTGTCATTTTCTCTGTTATAACTGGAGATTATATTTATCGTGTCTCCCAGGTGTCAGTGGTTAACCAGCTGGACATGCAGGTGGTCGTATCCAACGTGCCGCCCACAGTAGTGGAACAGAACAAGGACCAGCTCATCGGGTAACACGCTCCACACAAACACACTTCTCACCCCAGACATATTTCACCACGTTGTGTTTTCAGAGTGTGCTCGAAGCTGTAATGTATGCATGAGCACTTGACTCCTGCGGGTGCAGATGTTTATGTTGGGGATAAATCAGTGGGCTGCTTGAATCTGTCAAGACCCCTCTCCCATTGAAGCAGGACTCACGCTGGGGAACATCTGCATCAGGAGCGGAATAACCAGAAAACCTCCCTCTGACATCGGATTGCACTTATAGCATTGCTGTACTTCACATTAAGGGGACATATCATGTAAATTAGACGCTTTCTGTGTTTAAGTGCTATATAATCGGATCCCTGGTGCATCTTCCAATCCAGCAAATGTGAAAAAGGACAAACGAGTAACTTATCTCCGACCACTGAAACAGATATACATATTTTTATGTAAGAGAGTAGATCTCGGTGGTCGCCGT
>CAIGQW010012936.1:3451405-3466894 GCA_903798125.1 Danio choprae | reverse complement strand
GTTGTTGTTGTTGTTGTTGTTGTTGTTGTTGTTGTTGTTGTTGTTGTACATAAGATCACACTTTTTTTATTTTATTATTTTTTATTTAGTTTTATTTTATTTTTTATTTTATTTATTTTTTATTTAGTTTTATTTTATTTTTTATTTTATTTATTTTTTATTTTATTTTATTTTGTTTTATTTTATTTTATTTTATTTTTATTTTGTTTTATATTATTTTCATTTTTTTTATTTTGTTTTAATTATTTTTTTAAAAAAATTTTCATTCATTCATTCATTTTCTTTTCGGCTTAGTCCCTTTATTAATCTGGGGTCATCACAGCGGATTGAATCGCCAACATTGTTGTTATCCAGCATATGTTTAACGCAGCGGATGCCCTTCCAGCTGCAACCCATCACTGGGAAACATCCACACACACTCATTCACACACATACACTACGGACAATTTAGCCTACCCAATTCACCTGTATCGCATGTCTTTGGACTTGTGGGGGAAACCGGAGCACCCGGAGAAAACCCACATGAACACGGGGAGAACATGCAAACTCCTCACAGAAATGCCAACTGACCCAGCCGAGGCTCGAACCAGCAACCTTCTTGCTGTGAGGCGGTCGTCCTACCCACTGCGCCACCGTGCATTTTATAATTTTTTAATTTTTTTGTTTTATTTTATTTTATCTTATTTTCATGGCTGTACCCAATGTTGACACAGAACCTCTTCAGTAAATCAAAAAGTGCTGATGTCAGTCTCTCATTTCTCTTAATTCAGGATTTTAGAGCGTTACGTCCAGGACCAGATACCAGGAGCTAAAGTAGTTATGGAATCAATCGGAGCACGACGATTTGGCGACGGTTTTGAACAAGAGGACTACACCAAATCTGACCTTATGGTTTACGCAATTGACCCTCTGACCAACAGAGCCCTCTCAAGACAGGAACTCTTCAAGTGAGTGCATCCTCTTATGCAAACTCTCTTTCTGCTCTTTTCTACTTTCTCTTAACCTCATGGCTTCTTCTTTAGGATAAATGGATGTATCTTCCATTTATACTTGGAGAGATGCATCTGTTTGTCTACACCGTAAATAGACAAGTCAAGTCAAGTCGTGCTTTATTGTCATTCCGCTACATGTGTGGACATACAGAGGAATGAAAATTTTCCCCCAGTATTTGAGGTCTGAAAGCATGTTACATTTTATATGGACTAACTTTAACTTTGTAATTAAAAGCTAAAGTAAACATACACTCACTGGCCACTTTATTAGGTACACCTTACTAGTACCTGGTTAGTTACTTTTTTCCAACAGCTATATAAATAGCTCTCTGGCAGCCATTAGTAGTCTGTTTTTTTTTATGTTTATTTACACTCGCTCATATTTTTAACCCAGCAGCATGATAGAGCAGATGGAGTGTGTGTTTAGGTTTGTTTAGACATTTCCTCATTTCTCATAAAAACGAAAATTATGGTGAAATCTCTAGCCAGATTGTCTGTCTTGTCACAGTAATTAGCCTGCTAATACAGCGCTTCTAATGCCTGTGTGGGAAAACCGTGAATTGTAGGCTGTCGAATACACTGTCAAATAACACGTTTTTGTTTTTTTTACAGTTCTAATATAGGCATGGTTAATGATGCTTAGAAATCTTGCATTTATGTATAGTATCCTGTTTAAAATTAAATATGGGAATGCATTTTAGAAGTTTTCCACACGTTTGACTTATTATATTAACTGATTGGCTGAAAATAAAATGAGATATTGCCACATGTACAGTACAAATGATCAAATATTTCCTAAATGATGTTTAACAGAGTAAGGAATTTCCTATAATATTTCCCTCCTACAGTATTTCCTATAATATTTTTTTCTTCTGGAGAAAATCTCATTTGTTCTATTTCGGCTAGAATATTAGCAGTTTTTAAGTTTTCTAAAACCATTTTAAGGTCAATATTATTAGCCCCCTTTTTTTCCATTGTCTACAGCGGCATTCTGAAAAGAGATGTTTGTGCATCTGGAGGGCGCACTTCCAATATTTCCAATATTTTTCTCCATTGGGAATAACAAACGTGCGCATGGAAAAGACGCAATATATGAATGGCCCCTAAAAAGGCTGCCATCATTTGCGATCTCCAGCAGTTGGTCATCTTCTTGCGCAGACATGCTGGATTCACCTAATTTGTTGACAACTGAGTTGCTGATCCAATGGTCTTTCACTGGCCAGAAGACCAAGAAACGTCTGTTTCTTACTCATTTTGCTAGCTTGTTGGTTAAATTCTGGTGCTCAAGTGTCCGAGTTGTGACCGAGAGAAATTTTTTAAGTATTTTTTTTTTCAAATTAAAAGCACGTTCAGGCTCAGATAATAAATAAAATGAAAACAATTAATGATTTCTTGTGCGGCCTGGTACCAATTGATCCGTGGACCAGTATCAGTCCGCTACCTGGGTGTTGTGGACCACTAATTACCCTAACTTCTCTAGTAAACCTAATAAACCTAGTTAAATGACACTTTAAGCTGAATACTAGTATCTTAAAAGAATATCTAGTAAAATATTATGTGCTGTCATCATGGCAAAGATAAAAGAAATCAGGTATTAGAAATAAGTTATTAAAACTATTATGTTTAGAAATGTGTTGAAAAAAATCATCTTTCCGTTAAATAGAAATTGGGGAAAAAATATACAGGTGGGCTAATAATTCACAGCAGAATTAGGTGCTTAACATATAACATGTGACTGCTTGTGTGTTTTTCTATAGGTTTTTAGATGGGAAGCTGCTGGACATCAATAAGGAGTTTCAGCCCTACTTAGGTCGCGGAGGTCGAATTCTTGAGATCCGCACACCGGACGTGGTGGAGAGCGTGACGAGGGCTGTTCACTCTGTGGGATACACTGAAGGAGCTCTGCTGGCTCTGGCCGTCATCATCATCCTGTGCTGTATTCCTGCCATCCTCATCGTCATCATCACCTACAGACAGTGAGTGCTGGCACATTAAGGGCTCTATTTTAGCGATCTAAGCGCAAAGTGTAAAGCGCATGACGCAAAAGCATTAAGGTAGTGTCTGAATCCACTTTTGCTATTTTAAGGATGGACAAATGCAGTTTGTGCGCCAGCACGTTGTCTAAAAGGGTAGAGCTTATTCTCCTAATGAGTTATGGGTGTGTTTTGAACATAATGTGCATTAAACCTATTAGAGTTTCACCTCCCATTCTCTTTAAGAGTCAGTTGTGTCATGCCATGACGCATTTGCTATTTACATGGCGGACTTTGTAAATGAAAAATCTGAATGCTACATTAGCAAGAAAACAGTTAAACAGACCATCTACAGCGCAAGGATAAAGAACGAGCCTCCTCCATTCGGCCTCTTTACTTTCTCTTTACTTTGCTTTTACCCTTTATTTTGCTTCTTTAATTTCGTGGTGTAAGAAAACAGTGGAAACTTGATCTATTTCAGTTCCTCAAAATAACAACACGCCAACAATACGCCTTAACACACCTCCTTTTCAGACCAGAATGCCCTTAAGTCCACAAAGTGGTGCAAATGGGTTTGCTATTTAAACAAAGTGGTGCAAAACGTGAAAATTATAGTTGCGCTTGCCTGAAAATAGCAAAAAACATGCCCGACGAGCCTGCAGCCCTATTGTAAGTCTTTACATACACAACCCCATACTTCAGTCCAATGTTTTGCACATACTCTGAGGTTTATTTACAGTACAAAATAACATACGTAGATAATGGCGACACAATTTCACGGCAATTCATAACATTTTGATTTAGTGGCTAAATCGTATGAATTCATACAATCTCATTTGTACAATTTAGTACGATTTGTTCATCCCCCAATGATGATTGGGTTTAGGGGCGGGGTTGGGTGCCACGCCTCCTTTTTAAAATCGTACATTTTCGTATGACTGAACTCTTATGATTTCGTTTGAATTAGCCACTAAACTGACAAAACATAAAATAGTTACGTTTCATCGGGAGATCAGGCTGATAATGCGCATACTGTACAAACGGAGATTTGTTTTTGTAACTGCGTACAGTGTATGTATTGTTGATGTACACTTTACTCCTTTTTTTGCACTATTTAGTTTGCCCACAAGGTGGCAACACTGGCTGCAGTCACTATTTTACTGTCAAAAAATAAATAAATTGTAAGCCTGGAGACAGCAAACTACTTAAATCACTGCTGAATGATGAGTGCTTATGTGAGAAGACTAAACGATGCCCAAAATATGGTGGCAACAAAAAAAAAACAATGATTCAAGTCAACTTTATTAACTCTAGGAGACTTGTAAAATGAGCTTTTGTCTTTAAAACATGGCTATCCATTTATTTGTAGAACCACTTTGTATTGGGTAGATGCAGCAAGCACATAAAAAATCTGAATTCAAAGTTCCTCTGTGAAATCTTTTACTGTAACCTCCCAGAAAACACTCATACAAGAGCTTTCCACACCATTAATGCTTAAAAAACACACCTTCATCTTCTATGATTAAAAATAATGACTAGTGCGGTGGCTGCGATATGCCTGATGCGATAAACAACCAACATTTCATGTCATGAATTTAGTAATGACTAATCACTAGAGAAAAAAAATACATGTTAGATGCATATTGTTTAATAGAAATGCAGATTTTTTTTAAACAATTCAACAATTAGGAAACATCACAAAGGTTTTGCGCAGATCAGTAATGGAAACCAGTCTAACGTTTCTTATGAGGTTGAATCAGTGACAAGACTTCTCAGACTGCAGATTTCCCCGCTTAACAGCCAAGCACAAGTAAATTCATTAAAGCAGAAACATCCAGTCATGTTAAACAAGCAGCTTCTCTCCTCTGGGATTTCAGGCTTGCATTTACTACACATTTTTCACAATGGCAACACCTTTGAGAACTGCCCGGTCTTCTGTTTATTCAGCTCAAATCAAGATTAATTGAGGCCACGCAAATATGAGAAATCATCAGTGGTTAAGGACCGTGGTTTTACACGCAGTGCCAGCTTAGTCGGTGCCATATGGCAGACCTGACAATGAAAATTCAGGAATGAAATTACAAGATGTAAGCGGGGGATATGAGGATTATTCCAGAATCACTGAGGGTTTCGTTTAGGACTGAAGATAATTCGCACTTACGAGAGCAGAACAGAGAGCAGATTTATAAATTGTGTGGCTGAAATGTGTTTGTGTGGTGTTTGTTGCAGATGTGCAAAAAGATTATGTTGTATTAGTCATTGACTTATATCTGTTTTTTCTCTCTCTCTCTCTTCTTTTCACATCGCACCATCTTCAGATTCAAAGAGTAAGTATCATACTGAAACATGCATGTGTAATAATCAGTGTTGGGTGAGTTACTTTTTAAAAAGTAATAGATTACAAATTGCTGACTACTACTGGACAATTGTAATCTGATTAAATTACTAATTACTTCATGTAAAAAGTAAAAGCTCTTTCAGTAATTTAATATTCACTGAAAAACATTACAATGGGTTGATCACAGCAGTTTGACATATTCAAAAGACTTAAAGAGATAGTCCACCCAAAATTAAAAATTCTCTCATTTATTTGTCCAAACCTGGATACCTGTAACCATTGACATTCATAGTATGAAAAAGCACTGCAGTGTTTGGGTGTTCTGTGTTTGTCTGAAGTAATTAGTCTACTAAAATATGTATATTCCATACAAAGTATGAAGCTGATCGGTCAGTTCTTGTCACGTGACTCGCGTTTTCAATTAGGTGCGCCTGGAAAATGCGAATGCACGCAATATGTGCTCCCAATATGTGTGCCTCCATTGGAAATAACGAACTTGCCTGCTCAAAAGATGCGATATGTGAACGGCCCCATAAGCAGCTACGTTTCTCTTCGTATTCAGAAGATACCTTCACTCCCGATCCTGCACAAAAATCCAATTTAGCCTGTTTAGGCTGCGTTGGACCGCCGTGATTTTGGGCACCGGTGTCCTCCTTGGTGACGATTGTCGTAGAATGCTTTCTATTCAAGTGCTTGAAGTAGTTGCTGGTTGAGTTAAAAGCAGTCGAAAGCTCTTTGGAGACTGGACATAGACTGCATTTCACAGCAATATTTTTGTTTTTGCGTTCAATGAAATCAAAGTGATTTCAAAAGTCACTCTCGTCTGCAACCACGCTCTTCAGCTCACGTTCTCCAGCAATTTAAAAGCACATGCTCATTAACTGACGTTGCTCATTAACGGAAACGTGATTTAAAAGAAGCATTTTTTACAATTTGTAATGTAATTAACACAATAACATTGATTTTTAGTAACTATAATCAAATTACACAAATTTAAAATGTAATTCGTTACATTACTGCGTTCCCAAAAAATGGTATTAAAATACAGTAACGGGTTGCTGAGAAACGCGCTACACCCAACTCTGGTAATATTATATTAATTACATAGTTTAATCATTCATTAATTTTCTTTTCGGCTTAGTCCCTTTATTAATCTGGGGTCGGCCCAGCAGAACGAACCGCCAACTTATCCAGCAAATGTTTCACGCAGCGGATGCCCTTCCAGCTGCAACCGGAATATTAATATTCAGCAACCTATCACCGGGAAACATCCACACACATTCATTCACACACATACACTACTATCCAATTCACCTGTACCGCATGTCAACACGGGGAGAACATGCAAACTCCACACAGAAATGCCAACTGACCCAGCCGAGGCTCGAACCAGCGACCTTCTTGCTGTGAGGCGATCGTGCTAATTTAAGTCACAATTCACAGTATTAACAAATCTTTAACTAACACTACTAGCTTAATAAACTTCTAATTAGCCGTTTATTAATAGTCAGTAAGCTAAAAGTTGGGTTTAGGTTTTTGGGTAGGATTAGAGATGCAGAATAAGCTCACACTTTATAACAAATAATGAACAGTTAATATCTTAATAATAGGCAGGTAATGAGCGAGTAGTTAATAGCATGAATTGTGACCTAAACTAAAGTGTTATCGCATCATTTCCCTCTCTCAAGCATTAACATTCAGTGGTTCTTAAATGATTTTTATTTAAGACCCAATTTTTGCATTACATGTCAAATATCAACTTGGTCAACTAAGAAAAGAAATCTCAACAGGCTTGCCTTTTATCCTTTGAGTTTTAGTTTCAAGTCTCTTGGATTGTAATGTTTAAATGCTCTCTAAAATCAATAATTTACCACAAAAAATGGAATTTAAATTAATAATAATGAAATGGGTGAAGCCAACAACAACAAAAATAATAATAAAGCATATTTCTCGATTTAAGGTTTAATGTGTACTATTAAAGACTATAGAACACACTAGATGTGTCACTCGTATAGTTTTGAATGGGGAAACATGCAACAGTCAGTATGAAAGCTGCAGGGAAAGAAGCTCCGCCTTCTAGTAAAGGAGCCAGTCATCAATCGCTATAGACTGACAATTCTCCAGGCGGAGGGGCTTGGTTGCAGACATATATGTTATTTACCACATTTTCTGCAGCTTCATTGTTATGAAAATACAAATATAGCAAACATGCTGGAATCTCAGAGAATTCTTGCCTTTGGAAACGAGCAAAAGTCAATATAGACGCTGTAGGGAAAGAAGCTCCGCCTACTAGTAAAGGAGCCAATCATCAATCGATATAGACTGACAATTATCTGGGGGAGATCATTTTTTGCAGCTTCCTTGTAATGAAAAAAATACAAACATAGCAAACATGCTGGAATCTCAGAGAAGATCTTCTTCCCTCAAAGACATGAGAAATATATCTACATAAAGCTTGAACCAATGACACTTTAAAATACATATTGTCTGTTTTTGTAATCTGTATGAAATGAAATGCTAGGTACTGCCTTTTTCTCATCTGGTTTCATTTTAAATTAATTAGCATTGCAATTAGCAATTCAGTGCAAAAAACAAATTTGCATTAGCTTTGGCTTTAAATTATGAGTTCGTTGTTGTTAGATTTCATTAGTGATTCCAAATATGAAATTTAATCGTAAGTTTGGCTAACAGTTTTGAAGTATTTGATGTTTCCCCATTCAAAGAGATAGGAGTTGCACTTGCATGCCTGATGCTGTGTTCACACAGACGTGGCACGTTCAAATAAATTTTCACACGTAAATAGACGTGTGAACATTTTTAGTGTACTCGTTTTATTCGGATTCGTGTCATGGGCAAGGCTTCTGTCTGCCCGGTGATTCTAGCTTCATTGCTAAATGGCTAACATGGAATTTATTGAGATAGTAGCTGTGCTTTAAGTGCTTCAGGAAGGCTGAAAAACAGCATAGATTCGTTCAGCGCTGTGTCTGAGTCCACTAGATCCTTTCAGAGGTGCATCCAGCTCTGTGAGTTCATCAACTCCTCCAGAAACGATACCTGGATGATGGCCACTTTCAGCGGTGCTTCTGACTGAGCCAAGCCCAGTTTGATGAGCTGTTGTGTGGGACACCAACAGCATAATTATCACGGCCGTACAAGAGCAAGCTCATGATTGATTAACGCAGCGCGAATGTCTGCTGAAGATTAGATTTTTCAACTCGAGCGATTCACGCGAAATGTGTAATTAAGTGTGCCAAACATGCAAAATGCTCAACTCGCATCGTGTCATTCACCCCGTCTCATTTGTGTGAATCACGTTGCAGGATGTCTATTCGTGTCATTGACTTAACATGTAAATCACTTGTGCTTGAAGCTTCATCCTCGTCTGGTGTGAACGCAGTATGAGAAGCGTATCAAAGATGGCCACCAAGTAAAATTACTTGCCTTAAAAGGACTTTGGTAGTATATTATATGGTCAGTTGCATTGCTATATGCAAACCACAAGTTAAGCACTACTGATCTAATTTATTATATATGAGAAACTCTAAATTAGTTTTAAAAAACAGAGGAATCACGCGTGTTTATTTCCCAGAATTGGGGCAAAAATGGATTGAAAATAGCTTTTTGTTACCAAAGCTGTCAGATCCACCCAAGAATACAAAGTTGATTCCAGCATCCTTGTGAAATTGTAGTTTGACAAAAGTGTTTTCTTTGTGAACAGCATGGTTTAAAAAAAACCCTCAAATCATCCAATAGGCACCCGTTACATCAACATCAGACTCTCAGATATTACACCAAACAATAAATAAAAGAAATTAAATGTCATGCTTCTAAAATTCATTTTCTGTACACATTGTTTTTGGACCCATAATTGGAGTTTCATCTGAGTTCATGTATATTTGATGAATCCTTCAGAATAATAATAAATAATAAGCCAGTGCCTTTATTTTGCATATTATTATGACTTCATCATCTACAGGCGGCAGACAGAGTGTGCAAAAACAGCCCGGATTCAAATGGCTCTTCCCACTGGCAAATCTGGAGGTGCTGCCACCAACAATCTGTACGAAGAACTCGGCGACAGCACCATGTAAGTTTTAAACCTTTGGCACATTATACTTACCACTCGCTTCAAGTTGCATATTAACATATAATGGGCTTTACAAGATACATTTACTTTATGTACAACTCCATAAATCTATGCATATAGCATACATTTGGTTACATTTGAAGGTTCTAGGTACAGGTATAAACTAATGTAAAAAAAAAATGTAAAGCTAAGACTTATGTTCATGGTGTTAAAACTGCATCAAATGGCAAAAACATCTTTTTGTGACATTTTAATTTCCATTTCTACTGTGTCCGGTATTTTGACACATTTGATCAAATGCAAACTTACAGGTCTTTCCTGAAACAATTGAAAGTTTAATCCATAGTTGATTGGAACATTGGTGTTCCAGATGGGTTGCAACTCATCTACTGCACCTACCTCTAACAAAACTTTGTAAAAAGGTATAAGCATAATCATTTTCATTAGGCATAAGCATTTCAAAGTGTGTGTGCGTGTGTGTTCAGTAACCGTTGACCCAACAAACAAATGATCTCCTTTGAGTAAGCCGAATTTAATAAGATTCTAGGGATGTCCGTATACTTCCAGTGCGGAGGAAGAATAAATGAAAAACCAATAGATACGATAAACCCCTAGACAGCTTTGGTGCATAGTGCCTAATTTAGCGTCGTTTTTTTCTTGCCTCTTCATGACCCTCAATATTAAACTGTCTGTTTTTCCACTCCTGCCTTGATCCTATCGTGATCTTATCATGAGCTAATCATTGCCAAATGGAATAACTTTATTTTGCGACGAAATAATAGCATGTCTCCTACTTCTGTTGTCATGCTGGCCAGAACAGCTTCTTAACATTATTAGACAGTTGTGATATCTTGTCAAACTTATTTCAGAAGATAAAGTTTTTATTATCAGACTTTGGAAACTTCTTTCTCTGGCTTGGTTGTGTCTGGCATTAGGCAGGTTTTCTTTTTAGCCTTTTTAACATGTTGCTAATTTGTTTTTCATCCTGTCTTTTTCATTGGATATCAGACCTAAGTAAGTAGGCAGTCATATATGTTTCCTAGTGTTGTAGACAGTATAAGTAAGGCATACGGTATACTGCTGTTGAATATTCTTTCCTGCCAATTAGTTGCATTGCACTGTAATTAGTTGTCTTGCTTTTTATCAGTAGTTTGGGTTACTTGTCACTATATTGCCTAGGAACAAGGGCTGCACGATTAATCGAAGGTGATTTTCATGCACATTTTGTCAGTAAAGCTGGCTCTGTAATCAGCTGTAAATTTCCAACAGCTGCTTTCAGATGCAGCAGTGTTTACTACTCAGAGCCATAGTTCAGTGAAAAGCTATTCAAAAGATCACAGACAATTTAATCAGTGCGATCCTGAAATCGAATCTGAAAATCATTCTGCGATTCGACAGCTGTTTGCAGAACTTCTCAGGGAACTATGGCTGTGTGTTGATGCTGATCTAAGAGCACATGAATATACAACATTTAATAATGTTTTTGCTCCAAACTCACCTCGTAACTTCAGACGTGTGTTTAAAGTAAATCATTTTGTGAGACGATTCCGTAGTCTTTATTAGTCACGTTGAATCAATAAAAGGAGATGTACTATTGATCACAGAGCTATGATTTTCTGACAAGATGTGCACGAGAATCACAGCTTTTCCAGAATTGCAATCTAAATTTAATTTCAATTAATTGTGCAGCCCTACTAGGAACTGTGCTAGCATCCTTGCAAACATGAACTGTGCTAGAATCCTTGCAAAAGTGTTGTTTTGAATGTTTGCTTATGGTTTGGTTAGCCCTTTGTTCTTAAGGCTGGTTTATACTTCTGCATCGAGTGATCGGCGTAACCCACGGCGCCTGCCTTGCGCGTATAGCTATGCATTTATACTTCTGCGCACTGTTTGTGTAGCTCTGCAATAACACTTCTGAAACGCTAGCTGGCAGTAGGTTTTTATGTTCCCCTGTGTCGAGTTTCTTCGCGGGTATTTTATTTTTTCTGAACTCTACCTTAATGTACAAGTATTTAAACTCGCTTATTCAGAGGCGGGAACAAAGTTGATATGCAACAACTTTAATCATAAGGTAAACACAAAACAAAGGTTTCCACCTGGAGCTCCATCACGGGACTCAACACTTTTAAACACTCGCTCGTCACCTATACCAAGCCGACCAATCACAGAGCTTACGTTACACATTGTTGCGACGTGTAGTTAAAATTTTTTGAGAGGTGAGCGTCAGCATCGGCGTCAGCCACAGCGAGGGCTATGCGACCACACGAAAGCTGCGCCAGACCATACACGTACGCTTGATGCAGAAGTATAAATCAGCCTTAAAAGTGTAGTACTCTAGTAAATCCAAGCAGGTGCTTTTTATAGCTGGCATTCCTCCGTCCTCCCTATCATCTTTTCTTTTTTACATTCTCTGTTAATTTCGTCTTTGTCTCTTTTTCACACTTGCTGAAATCAGGACTAAGAGGTGTGTTCTGAAGGATGGTGATCGGCAGCGTCTCATTAGCTCATTCGCTTCCCGTGCTATCGCTGCTCACAAGCTGTCCACTGCTAACGGAATCCTACTCAACAACTTTCCCAAGTCAGAAAGCAACATTACCTTCCTTTCAGATGACAACCCACTTACTACAACCAACCCCCTGTACCGTGATGATGTCACTCTTGGCAGCCCTGAGCACCAAAATCGAAGTTACCTCTTAGACATGTATTCACCCAGTATGAGAGGTCTGAGTAAGTCCATTATGGGATTCCCGAATTCAGGCTCAGGACATTCCTGGACATTACCTTCTCGGTTGCACAAGTGGGACGAATCCCAGCGGAGTAGGAGGGTGGTGATGGATCCAGTTCAGTGGGAGCTGCAGCTGCTAAAGGCCAGTCTTAAGGACAGCAAGGAGATGATTGATGGGTTCGATGGACTTGGGGATGATGATCCAGAGCCCAAATTGACTGTAAAAGAGCAGGCGCGGCAGTTTGAGCAGCAGGCCTTGCAGGACGTAAGGTTGAGGCAAGGCCAGGACTCTCGTGCGTCACTCTCTTCTGAAATTATTCTCTCTGTTTTTGAGACCCCACATAACAGCAGACCTCCAGCGATAATCATTACTCAGAGTGACTCAACACCTCCACCCAGTCACAAGCCCACTCCACCAGTGCTGCGGAAGTACACCAGACTGACTTCTTATCCTGACTTAGAGTCTTACGAGGTCAATGTGGAGATCATTCCTGACCCTCCTGATGTACCTGCTCCACAACCACCACCACCTCCACCTCCCTCCAGTCCGCCCCCACCACCTCCTCCCTCCAGTCCTCCACCGCTCCCACCTTCCCTCAGTCCTCCACCACTCCCTCCTTCCTCCAGTCCTCCACCTGTCCCTCCATCGCCATCAGTTCCTCCACATCCACATCCAGCTCCTCCTCCTCCTCCTCCTCTACCCCCTCCCTTATCACCATCCTTTTCCCGTCCCATGCCTCCCTCTCCATTTGTCCTCCCTCCTCTACCCACCATCACGTCCCTCCGACCGGTGTCCTTACGCCCCGCACCACCTCCACTGCCGTCTGAGCCAGAGCCTCCCAAGAGGGAACTCAAGGGGATCCTTAAGAACCTTCAGAACATAGCAGACATCGAGAAATCTGTTGCCAATATGTACAGTCAAATAGATAAAAAGCAGCGCCCACTAGTGATCAACCCCAAACCGCAAGTGTCTGTCGAACCAGAGGCTGGTGTATCAGAGGCAGAGCCTGCTCAAGAAGGATCACCATCAGAGCCCATTCCAAGCATGAACTCAGTAGTGGAGGAGCTGGAGAAACGTTTTCCATCTCAGTCCACTATCCTGTGATACTCTCCATGTTGCTATTAATCTCTTAGAGGCGGTTCGCACAGGATGCATTCTAGGGGGCAGTTTACACACAGCATTATCAGCCAAAAACAGGAAACTCTTTATAAACATTTGGCCTGTTCGTTTACACGACAAAGTCATTTTTAAAACTGAAAATTCAGAAATGTAAAAACCAATCTCAAAGTGGACGTTTATGAAAACGCCGTCATTGTTGTGTCCTAGTAAACACACGAAAACAAAAGTCTCTGAGAATGATGATGTCATTCAAGTGGATAGTACATGTTTAGAGGAGTCTAGATTAAAGGCAAGTGCAAACAAATGATGGAGAATGTGACGTGTTGTTGCTCAAGTGTTTCCTAATGCAGCAAAGTGTAGATTTACTTCACATTATAACCAAAGGTGAAGACGCATCTTACACACACTGCAAATTATACATAAACATGAGCGCTTAGCTGCCGATGGGACGTCATCACTTCCCTATAGGTACTGATTACTAACAAGGTGACAGTGCCAAATATCGGCCTGACATATGTAGTACAGCGTTTTTGGCAATTTTCACATATATGTATTAACGTGTATCAATTTTAAAAACGTTGTCATGTAGATGTTTTTGGCTACATCGCTGTTGTGTAAACATATGCTAGGATTAAAAACATTTTCCCAGAGCAGAATTGAAAAGAAGCCATACACTAATATACTCATATTCATCTTGGGTACCCTCGGCATCACACAATCTTGATGTCTCCCTCATCTCAAAAAAACATTTTAAATTTTGAAGCACCTACTAACAAACTAATGAGATAAATCAGATGTGTTTTATTAAGAAACAATACAAAATATGTAAAGGTAGGGGGTACTCCAGGATCTAAGAGCAATTGTGCTAACAACACCCTGCTTCACAGGGCATGGATGAATGAAATGTCAATCTAGTGGGTTTAACGTAATGTAAATGTTTATCTAAAAGTTTTATTAAGTACAGATGGAGGAGCAGAATGTGTATTGTGTGAACAGCCCCTTAGACTGTCACTAATCTTTTATCTTCTTTTGTCTTATTATTGTTTCATCTCACTCTAAAATATGTGTTTGTGCTTTACAGTTTTTTGTAAAAATATTTTGAATCAGTTTTGAAAGAGCATTTTATGATTTAGTTGAGTTGATTATGCGTTTTATTTTATCCCCTAATATTATTTAGCACAAAAGCACTATTACTCATAGACTTTCATTTATTCGAGCGCCCTAATGTTGGGCTATAATTTTCAGTCATTGAATGAGATAAATTCCCTCTATAAAGCTTTCCTCCAAGGTAAACTGCATGCACTCGTTTTCTTTCTTTCTTTTTTTCATCCTCTTTTGTTAAATCTGTTAGCACAGCCTCTGTACTGTGTATTAGCATTTTTAATAATACCTGACAAATGATTTTCATGCAAATGTAGTTGGCTGTGAATATTAACGAAAGGAATATGGATTTGTGTCAAAATATCAGATCTGTGCAAAACAGCCTGGATGATACTTAAAAAGCCTTGACATCTTGATGCATATAGAGTGCCATGTAGCTAAAATACAGTCTTGGATTAGACATAAAACAAGTTTATTACTTAAACTTAATGCAGACTGTTGATGCACTTCAATAGGTCTTCAATGAGGAAAATCTGTACCACTTGAAGCAATGCATTATTCAAGTACAGCTGTTATAGTACACTGTGTCCCAGAATGTTTGGACTAGAAAGGGACTGAAGAGAAACTGAAGAGTTTGTTTTAATGTTTAATCGCTCTGTTGCGTGACTGTGCACACTTTAGGAGTTTTGAGAGGCAACTGAATCGAAAAAGTTGCTTGTAATTACCGGCTAAATCAATTTATTGTGCATGTGCTTGAGTGTGTGTGGGAGAAAGAATTGTGTCATTAGCAAATCTGTCCTCTATTTACTGCATTCAATTCAGCAAACGTCCTCCTAATCCCGGCTTTAATTGTTATGATACTAATGGATGGCTACTGCACCATTACATCTGGTTATTTTGGACACACAGAAGTACATATTGTTTTTTTTTTGTTGTTTGTTTTTACATTCAGAATTGTCTCAATGACCTTTTGGGAAATTGATCATGTACTTTCTATGAATGTTTCCTTTTGTTTATAGAGGCCAGGACTGTAATGACTCTGATATTGTAGTTAGATGTTGTTTTAAATCTTTTGCCCTATTGAATATTTGTAATAAATTCACCCCTTTAATACACAGTCCGTTCAAACATTTTGTGGCTCGCCTCAGTGATA
>CAIGQW010012936.1:3435111-3450376 GCA_903798125.1 Danio choprae | reverse complement strand
TGTGTGTGTGTGTGTGTGTGTGTGTGTGTGTGTGTGTGTGTGTGTGTCTGTGTGTGTCTGTGTGTGTGTCTGTGTGTGTGTGTGTGTCTGTGTCTGTGTCTGTGTGTGTGTTTTATGGTTGTTTCTGCCTCATAATAAAGAAATGATGAAACTGCATCTTTTTATCTCTCAAACAAAGTTGTGGGTTAATTTCTCACTATTCTGACATTTTTGCAATCCTGGCTTAGATTACAAGAGGAAGAAGCTATAATTGTGAGATAAATCATTGCAATTACCTTTTGAATATTTTATCATGGGGCGGAAACAGGTTTTCGTATTTCAGAGCTTCTTTTACAGAGAAAAGATGATGTGTTGTGACTTCACTGGCAAACAACCAAAGCATATAACCTGAAAACACCCCAAACCTGACCTGAAGCACTTTACTTCTAAGCAAAGTTACTGCTTTTACATATTCTTTGCAGAGAACCCACAGTGTAAACTACTTTCCCATCTCATATCGTGATTTGATTATCTAATCTGCACCTCCATGTTCTATTAGGACTAGCAGTGCCATCATGACATATTAACAGTGTTAGAGGAAAAAAAGGAAACAAACAAACATCTTTTTGGCAATGAAAGACAGGGAAGAAGCTGCCAAAGCGTGTCAAATTTAGCACATTCAAACAGGATTCATCTGTCATTGCTACTGTCTGTTTAGTCAATGTTTCAACTGCAGATAAAGTGCTGTTGAATAGCAAAATTCAAACCTTAATGAATAACTGTATGAAAGTATATATGCTTAGAAGTTGTGCTGTTAAGATGTGAATTGTTTCAAGTCAAGTTGAACTTTATTATTATTCCACTACATGTGTGGACGTAAAGTGTAACAAAATGTTGCGATTCGAGAACCAGAACACTATATAAATAAAACATAATCATAAATATCAACACAACACTGGACGTAAGAGCTATATATATATATATATATATATATATATATATAGTTTAACCTGCTACTTTCAAGTTAATTGAAAGATTACAGTTGACACTTTGCTTGCTTTCTTTGTATATAATGTACAAATTTGTATACATGTACATGTGGATACCAAAATCTGACATCTCATCTTTGCCCTACGTATTAATTTTTTTAAAAAGCGAGAGAAGAAATTCTGTATTTTTGGTGAAAATTACCTAAAATTAATTGCATAAATACACAGAAAATACTTAATTAATACTAAATAATTGTTTTAAGGGCAGCACAGTGGCGCAGTGGGTAGCGCTCTCGCCTCACAGCAAGAAGGTCGCTGGTTCGAGCCTCGGCTGGGTCAGTTGGCATTTCTGTGTGGAGTTTGCATGTTCTCCCTGTGTTCGCGTGGGTTTCCTCCGGGTGCTCCGGTTTCCCCCACAGTCCAAAGACATGCAGTATAGGTGAATTGGGTAAGCTAAATTGTCCGTAGTGTATGTGTGTGAATGGAAGTGTATGGGGGTTTCCCAGTGATGGGTTGAAGCTGGAAGGGCATCCGCTGCGTAAAACATATGCTGGATAAGTTGGCGGTTCATTCCGCTGTGGCAACCCCAAATTAATAAAGGGACTAAGCCGAAAAGAAAATGAATGAATGAATAATTATTTTTTTAAAAACATAACGAAGACCTTTTGACAAATCAGTAATTATTTTTATCCTTTTATATCATTTATGATTAGTTATTAATAAAAATCTGGTATATTTTTTGCTTGTGTAACACCTTCCCCTACAGTATGTGCTGTCAGTGGTGGTTTAGATTCCCATTATTCTTTTAATCGACTTAAACTCCACTCCACTCGAAAGTTAATGCTAAACAGTTTTGTGTTATTGTTATTCTAGAATTATTCACCGTGACCTTGAAGGAGTTAAAAAAACAAACAAGTAATATATCAAAGTATATGTGATTTACGTTCATATTTCAAAGGACAAAAACAGAAAAGCCACAGTAACTCTACCTTGACCCTGTTAGAACTATAATACAAAATTAATCTTTAATTACGTTCTAAAATTATATACTTTAATTATAATTACATATAATCTAATATATCATGTTTCCTTCGTGAACTGACAGATAATTGCACCTGCACAGCTTTTCAGAGAGAGAAATATAAAAGTCAACAAAACAGAAGTCCCTTGAAAGTCGCATATTATCGTTAAGAGATAAATCTTCATTTGAATCCCTCATTATCCCGCATCAGGGAAGAATTGCTGTAATTTGCTGTTGCTGATCTGCTGCCTGGGGAGAATTTTAATTTGCTACGCTTTGGGTGAAATGGTCCTGCCACTTAGCGAACGCTGGCCCGTCTCCACCCTGAACACACACCTGATACGCTGTAATCAAATGTGTTGTTTTTTTTAGGCAATGCTTTGCGTGCCAAACATTGTCACAGATGATATTGTCTAATGTCATTAGAGGCCTGAGGGTGTTAACATTCATCCGACTGATAAATAAACAGTGTGCCGTCGTGTGTCCTTCTGGCTAAATGCTGTCTAGCTTTTCTCCTCTATTGGCTTGCTGCCATTCTGTTATTGTCTGCTTTAAATCAGTGGTGTGGTTAACACTGATTCATTAGGTGATAATGACAGTGATATACTGTGTATACCTGCATATACAAATAACTTATTTTATTTTTGCCATGATGACAGTACATAATACTTTACTAGATATTTTTCAAGATACTAGTATTCAGCTTAAAGTGCAATTTAAAGGCTTAACTAGGTTAATTAGATGAACTAGGCAAGTTAGAGTAATTAGGCAAGTCATTGTATAACAGTAGATTTTTCTGTAGACAATCGGGAAAAAAAATAGCTTAAGGGGGCTAATAATATTTACCTTAAAATAGTTTTTTTTAAATGAAAAACTGCTTTTATTCTAGCCGAAATAAAACTAATAAGACTTTCTCCAGAAGAAAAAATAGTATAGGAAATACTGTGAAAAATTCCTTACTCTGTTATATAAACATCATTTGGTAGATATTTGACAAAGAAGAAAAATTCACAGGAGGGCGAATCATTTTGACTTTAACTGTATAAACAGTGTGTTTGCCCCCTTACTGATTTCTGTTCTTATTTTTGCATGTTGGTCAGATTTTAATGTTTCAGATCATCAAACAAATTAAAATATTAGTCAAAGATAACATGCATTTCTGAAATTAAGGTTTTTATTATTAAGGGTAAAAAAAAAAAGTCAAAAAATCCTCAGTTTGGGTGAGTGTTCATGACTTCCCCATAAGAAAAAGACTGGGTTGCATGGCAGATAATAATATTATTAGTAGTAGTAGTAGTAGTAGTAGTAGTAGTTCAGAAAAAGAGACTTTAAATATTTATTAACCTTTTAGTATTTAGTAACCTGTTTACACAATGGAATAAAAAAAATAAAATTAACATTATTATTCAGAATTTACACATTCTCACATAATTCTAGTTGTGTATAACTAAGTCATTGTATAACAGTGGTTTGTTCTGTAGACAATCTAAAAAATATATTGCTTAAGAGGGCTAATATCTATATATAAACAATTGATATTATTTGTTGCTATAAATCTGTTAGTCAAAGATAACACAATTAAACATATCATGCAGTTCTGAAATGAAAGTTTTTATTAGGGAAAACAAAGTCCAAAAATACTCAGTTAAGGTGAGTGTTCATGACTTCCCCATAAGAAAAAGATGGTGTGCATGGCAGATAATAATCCTATTATTATTATTATTACTATTATTATTATTATTGTTATTATTTCAGAAAAAGAGACTGATATATTTATTGTAACCTGTTTACATAATGAAATAAAAATAAAATGATTCATAATTTACACTTTTCTCACACAATTCGTAGTTTAAAAAGTACAAATTGCAAGAACTTGTCAGAATGGCTAGATATAAACTTAAAATTGCAAGACGTAAAGTCATGCTCCTCCAAAAAAGGAATAATTACAAAATGTATACACAATTTTGTGAAATATAATTGCAAGATTTAAAGTCAGAATTGAGAGAAATGAAGTTCGGATTGTGAGATATGAACACAGGATTGCAAGAAAGAAGGATTGCAAGAATTTCTAGATATAAACCTGCAACTGCAAGACGATTCTCAGAAACTCTGAATTGCAAGATTTAAGAGAATTATGGAATTAAGAATAATGAAGTCAGAACTGAGAGATATTAAGACAGAATTGTAAGATGTCACATCAGAATTGAGAGAAATTAAGTGCTAATTGTGAGATATATACTCATAATTACAAGAAAGTCACAAAAAAAAATTAATAAATAAAATAAACTCTGAACTTCTAGATATTCTAAACTAATTTAACTAAGAATTACAAGACATAGTCACCATTCTGTGAGAGCGGTGAAATGAAAACAGTTGTGAGAAGTAGCCAGAATTGCATGATGTATCTTTAAATAAAGCCAGAATTGTACAAATGTAATCTCAGAATTGTGCAAAATAATTGCTAGACAGCCTATAAATCTGAGATTCCAAGAAATAAAGTCACAACTCAGTAAAAAAAAGTGAGAATTTCAAGATGTGAACACCAAAGTGAGAAATAAAGAATTATGTGAAACACAAGGTTGCCAGACGAACTGAAATAAAGCCAGACTTGTGAGATCCAAAGTCAGAATTTCCAAACAGCCTATAAATGTTTAATTCCGTGTTATTTCCTATTTCTTTGTGATAGATGAATGTGAAATTTACTAGAAATTTCGGAGTGAAAATTGCTTCAGTGCTTCTTCTTTATCAGCTCTTCTGCATATTCATCCTCACACACGGTTCATTCTTCCCAGTTCTGCATTATTTAGCAGATATCAGATGCAAAAAGCTTTCGAACATTTCTCTGATTTTAAGGAAAGACTGTCTCCTCTCATTAATTAATCAAGCATAAACCTTTAAAGGCTTTGTCACATTTGACAGTCCAGTTTGAGATGAATTAAAAACACTTTCTAGATATTAAATATCAAGGTTTTGTATCTTACTGACTTTATTCCCATACTGTTATCTCCTCACAGGAGAGGCTACGGGCATCAGGAGGTATGTATTTTGTTTTATTATTATCATTCTTTGGAATTGAATTATGTTTAAATAATGTCCCATCCTGAGACAGTTTGATTGGCCGTCATTTTTATCAGTTGATGTTGTTTGATGCAGATAGGAAATAAGTATTTGTCAAGATCTCATCTTTAAAATTGTTGAAGGCTAGATCTGCCAGTCTGCAGTGTGGCTCGCAGATAACGGTTTTATGAATGTCACAGTGTTTAAATAAAGCAAATGCTGGTTTGAGGTTTTTTTTTCTTTAATAAAACAGTGCTAAACGCAATAGGATCAATAAAAAGTTGCATTTAAATTCAGTTCGCTGTTACTCTTTGGAATACTTGTTTCTAATTGGTTAATCTACCTTCATGTTTAATTATTCATTCATTCATTTTCCATTTCATCTGGAGTCGCCACAGCGGAATGAACCGCCACCTTATCCAGCATATTTTTTACACAGCAGATGCCCTTCCAGTGATTGGTTGCAGCTGGAAGGGCATCTGCTGTGTAAAAAATATGCTGGATAAGGTGGCGGTTCATTCCGCTGTGCCGACCCCAGATGAATAAAAGGACTAAGCCGAAAAGAAAATGAATGAATGAATGAAAATAATATTTTAGTCACCGAACATCTTTAGAAATATAAAGATAATACATTTAAATTCATGGGAAATATTTTCTTAAATGATAAATTTTTTGTTTCTCTTAAATTTTATAAATATATATATATATATATATATATTCATTCATTCATTTTCATTTCGGCTTAGTCCCTTTATTAATCTGGGGTCGCCACAGCGGAATGAACCGCCGACTTATCCAGCATATGTTTTTACGCAGCGGATGCCCTTCCAGCTGCAACCCATCACTGGGAAACATCCACACACTCTCATTCACACACATACACTACAGACAATTTAGCTTACCCAATTCACCTATACCGCATGTCTTTGGACTTGTGGGGGAAACCGGAGCACCCGGAGGAAACCCACACCAACACGAGGAGAACATGCAAACTCCACACAGAAACGCCAACTGACCCAGCCGAGGCTCGAACCAGCGACCTTCTTGCTGTGAGGCGAACGTGCTACCCACTGCGCCACCAGGAGGCCCATATATATATCATACCATACCATATATATATATGTATGTTTCCCTAATATATAAATTTAGGTGTACTAATTTTCGACCGTTATCATAAGTTATCTTGTTAGATTAGCTGCAGATTTGGCTTAAGTACTGACTAATATAATGCATATTCACAAATATAATATTGTACAGCTTCCTATAGAAAATATTAATTTAAGTGAGAGATTTATGTACTCATATATGTTGAGCGCTATATATATATATATTTCCAATTATAGTGGGGTCCAGAAGTCTGAGAAAGCTAGAAAAGTTTTTGAGTTTTCTAATTGTATATATCCTTCGATTAAAAAGCATGTCTGTATGTAAATTGAGTATCTGCTAATTTGTGACTTTTTTTTTAAACAAGGAAATCTGACCTTTTCTATAAAGATGTTCTCAAACGGCACAAATTTCTGATTCAGTTTTTTATCACATTTTCAAAACAATCTAAATTTGTATATGTCTACATTGCATTTTTTTTTATTTAGATTTGATGTAATCTCAGATTTGTGCATCCAATTGTATTTATTTGTTTCTTCTTCTGTCCTACCCTTTCACCAAAATGTAACATTCCTCCTTTTCACTCTTGTTTCTGCACTGTTTCTCTTCTGAATGCTGTCCAGCAACAGCAGTTGCTTCGACCCTCTCTCTTGAGACCTGAGGTAGAGAATCGCTATTGTTCTTCTTGCACAAAACTGTTTCTTATAATCTTAATTTGTCATGATACCACATTAACCTATTACAAACATTACATTTTCTCACTTTCCTTCAGCTTAATCCTTGATTTATCAGGGGTCGCCACAGCCACAACCTACCTGCAAAGCTACCAAGTGTTTTAAATGCAAAGTGTGGTCATTCCAAATGTTGATTTAATTTAGTTAATATAAGTTCATTGATAAGTAAAACGTATTTATGCATTATTTTTGAAAGCATCCTCATTTTACAGCATTTTTACACAAGTGCCTAAAACTTTGAACAGTACTGTAGCTTTGCAGGTCGGTTTTTTGAAGCATCTTCGAGATGTTGCCAAAGTTCTTCTGGATTTAGTTCGTCTCATTCCAATGTTGTTCCAGAGAGACTGGATGATGATCAGATCAGATCAGACCTCTGTGTGGAGCACTGGCTGTTCTCAGACTCCTTGTGCAGACAATAATCTCACTATATAAGTACAATTAAGGACAAAAATAATGTTTGGAAATGTAAATTGATATTTCAAACTGACATGCTACAGAAAAATATAGAATACAATATTCTTTAATACTTTTTGGTGAAAATACTAGTGGCCTAAGACTTTTCCACGGCACTGTATATATGTATATGTATTATCCTTACTTTTTGAGTTCACATAGCTCAAATAAGGAAATTCAGATTTAGTTTTTATTTATCTTTTATTTATCATGGGCAGGACTTTCATCTGACTTCCCTACGGATGCACTTTTTGAATTGTAACTCTTTGCCCTCCCCACAGGAACTCTCCATGGAGTCTGGCATTGACCCAGGACAGGACTATTATACACAGGATTACTATAATTATGACCACGGGTGAGTGTGCACTCATCAGTTGAAATGTGCTGCTTTTAATAAATAATTTTAAGGACTATTTCATATGGCTTCCAGATGATGAATTTTGTAATTTTCCCTTAATGCCATGTGCGCCCAAGTGTGTCTTTTCAACTGTAATAGCAGAGATAGTTATTTACTGTTGCTTGTGCAAGGTGAACTGTCCATATGGAACCCTAATGAGCTGGAAAAAATAGAAATAGGTGCTATAAATGAATGCTCACCCGTGATTGTAATTGCACTATCAAAGACATTTGATGAAAAATCCAAGCTTTCTTACTGTCTTATACCACACTGGTCTTCAATATATCCTTCCAATCTCTGTGAATCCGAACGAAATGCCTCCAGGCTGGTGAGGGTCAATACAATCTTGAATTTCAGCCTTTTTCCTGCTAAATGGGCTGTCTAAGCGGTATTTGAGTTCAGACAGTCTGCTGCTCCCCAGGAATTCTCAAAGTCTTTAATGAAGGTCTGTTTTGACCTTTCTCTGTACACTGCTATGAAGAGGTTCCACTACTAAATCTTACTTATTGGATTTCCCTTTCATTTCTCAGCCCCAAAACTTTCATAAACAGTTTGTTTCGATTTAGTTGACACTAGGGACATAGTCTTTACTTGTTTATCCTGAAATGGTTTACTGGTGTGCGTGTGTGTATATATGTGAGGTATATGTATTAATCCCATACATCTGCCTTTTAGCTAGGCTTCTGTCGATATCAAATTTTCTTGTTGCAATTGTTCAATGTTGTAGCCCAGATTAACATGTCTTCAAGCAATTGGTGCTTTGATAAACAAACACTTCCAGTACAACAATCGGAATATTTTTAAAAGACATTCTACTTTAAATAATAAATAATAAATGGTTATCCATGTTATATCAAGTGCCTACGATTTCAATATTGTGCATGTTCATTATCTTGATGTATTAAATATCGGCATTTGTCTACTTTTAGCTATGACTTGCCTCAATATGGAAGTCGACGGAAGCTGATCTCTCCATCAGGGATGTATGATGAATATGGAGAGGTGATTATGGAAGATGACGGCAGCTACTACTACAGTCCACACGAATCTGAGGGAGAGGTATCACATTTGTTTTGTTTATTTAAACCAATACATTGTACAGTATTTTTTTTTTTAAGATACTTGAATCCTGCCTCTGGCCTTTACACATGACTCAGGTCAGGGCTTTAATGCTTTCAGTACTTTGACATTCAGTTTTCTGCAAGATAGTCGTTTGTGTACACAATAAACTGTTAAAATAGTCTAATCAAATGAATGTAGAACCGAAAATAAAAAAATGCTGGTTGCTTTAAATCATTGCAGAAAAAGAAAGGACTGTATGGCATCATTTCTAATTGTATCATGCTTTCATTTTTGTTGGCAAGCCCAATAGGCTTTTAAATTTGATAGTAATAAAAAGCATTTAGTTCTGTTAGAGGAAAAAGACACAACACTATAAAACTGAACACGTTTAATCACAGATCAGCAGCAAGAGTCAGACTTAATTCATCAGAGAGTAAGTCAATGACAGGCCATTTCAGATGTGGAGGAATCTCACCTCCCAGTTGCAGCTTTCTGGATGAATGGTCATATTTGTATTTGCTAAAAATCTATATAGTACCTAACAGGATTTTCTTAATGAAAATTAAATAGCATTAGCACCATATTCTATGTAAAACCCCAAAAAAAGATTGATGTTGAGGAGAGCAAAGGAATGACAGAGGATGAACCGTTCATCCAGTCAGCACACCCCTACGAGTTTGTTATTGTTCTTTTTTGTTGTTGTCAATACAAGCAACAGACGCCCAATTTTCAGTAATTGAAAGTGAAAGTAATTAAATAGCGCACCAAAAACACCTGCCCCTGTTATACAAGGTATACTCGTCTTGTCACACATCTCTTAACCGATGGCAAGATGTTGTCATCGTCACAACCCTAAAGCCCAATGTAATGCTATAGCAGGGGAGCCCAATCCTGTTGCTAGAGATCTACCTTCCTGCAGAGTTCAGCTCCAACCCTGATGGAAAACAACTAAACCAACTAAGTAGCATCTGAAGGTGCACTTGGTGATTTAAGACAGGTGCATTTTATCAAGGTTGCAGCTTAACTCTCCAGGAAGATAGATTTCCAGGAACAGGATTGGGATTTCGCAGGTCAGAGTTCACCAAGCTTGAACGCTTAAATGCAGCAACATGCAAAACTTGTCGCACGAACTTGCGTTTCCGGTCTGCCACATTCGCTTGCGTATGAATGGCAGTCTATGGGGTCGAAAAGTGTAGTGTGACCACGGCTTTACTCTTTACTTTAAAACAGCAAATGAAACTGAGTCATGTGAAAAAGCCAAAGTCACAAAGATTATGGGTGATCGGAATTGATTGAAAATTGTAAATGATTAATAGCCTGGACTAATATCAATGTAATAGGTTGCAAGGCAAGGAAGAAGGCTGGCTCAACATCCAGGCAAGGCTCCACCACCAAACCAGCCAAAACTAGCTTTCGGAGACCAACCTCCAAGGCATGGAGCAGCTGACGGCATCACACACCCTTACAGTTCAAAGGCATCAAAACTTGGTCAGATGTTTGACAGGAGGTGTGCCCCAGCTCCATTCCACCTTCCTTGGAAGAACAACAGAATATTTCCGATTGTAGGTCCTGAGCAAAAAGAAGGAAGTACTGATGACTTCAAACCAACCAGGATGCAACATTCAAACAGTATGGATAATGGCGTGTTTATTGACGGCAGCTATTTCCAGACAAAAGAAGCCTTAACTTCAGCAAAAACAAGACTTGGCAAAGTTTTGAGTCAGATGAACATCCTGAAAACATTGCAAACTCAGAAGAACTCTGTGAGCAGCATTAGTGAGGCTATAGATCATAGAAATAATGGGAGTGTCTCAATCCCTTCGCCACTCAACAGGACAGAAAGGGAATTACAGAGAATCCCTGGTGCTGCTATGGAAAGCGAGGTAGAAAGCAGGGAAGAAAGAGGTAGAAGCAGGGAAGACATCATTCGACAGTCTTACTCCGGAAGTGCTACATCATTCAAACATCATCATCCGTACCAACCAAAAGAAGGAGCGCATCTGAGTAGTTTAGACTCTGATGATGATCCAGACCAGAGTCCTTTTGATTCCGATGGGGAGAGCCAAACAAATACTCAACTAGATGACACTGAAATAGAGTCAAAGACTGAAACAGACTCTGAAATGGAGACAGATCAAGAGACAGACACTGAAAGAACATCCGAGACGGAGAATGAATCTGGGCAAGAGGCCGCAAAGGAGTCAAACTCAGAGGATAGTAGCAGTGGAAAAGAGAGCATAAAATCTGTCAGATCTTCCCACTCCAGACAAAACACTACAATATTTGAAAGCACCAAGTCCAGAGATGACATGGAGGAAGGTGGCTCTGAGGGCTACAGTAAGAAAACAATGTCCTCTATGTCTAGAAGTTATTCCCCAGAGAGAAGAAGAAATTCAAGCTTCCACAGTCTGAGCAACTTCTCTATTGCTGATAGCAGTGTAGCCAGAGAGATCAACAAACTCTCACCTATAGACGAGAATGAAGAAGGAGAGGTGACTCCAGAGAGAAGCGGTAGCCCTGATAATAGTTCCAGCTCTTCGGATGGAGCAAGAAACCTCAAAGACGATAGGGAGGATGAGGACTCTAATTCAGATGCAGTTGAGACTGTTGCCGCCTCCTGAATTATATCCTGATACGTTCAGTAAGACTGGCCATTGCCTTCCTGTTTTGTGTTGAACTTTTTGAATGCCTTCATCTGATTGGAGTTCTTCTTCTTGTCTTTCTCTCGCTGAGCACTACTTGGCATTTCTCCTAACCTTTGCTGAATAGCATGCATGCTGTTTCCTCTGTAGTCCTACCTTTACAGGGCACCCTTCAAAAGTTTAGGTCAGCAATTATTGTTCAATCAGAATTGGGTTAGATTTTGTTGTTTTAAAAAAATGTAAGCCGATGGCATTTGGTCACTGAGCACATTACTTTTAACGAGCTTGTGAAATG
This sequence comes from Danio choprae, assembly GCA_903798125.1. Taxonomy (NCBI): domain Eukaryota; kingdom Metazoa; phylum Chordata; class Actinopteri; order Cypriniformes; family Danionidae; genus Danio; species Danio choprae. The sequence goes on along the minus strand of CAIGQW010012936.1, from coordinate 3,438,643 downwards.
ACATTAGGTTTGTGTTTGGCTGTTTTGCTTTTTAATGATGAGGAGGGCGGGAATTTTCTAGGAAGGCTGATGTGATCTAACATTGATCAAAAGCGATTTATTTTCAGTATTTTGTAAAACCTTGAAAAGTTTCTGTCTCCCTTGCCTTCCCGGACGGAACGCCACTGCTGTGTGCTGTGTTCAGAAGATAAATAAGTAAAAATCTGAAGTCATCTTAAACTTCTGTTTTCTTTTTTTCAGTGTGGTAGAAAAAAGAGGATCAGACTTGTCGTAGACCGTGAATACGAAACCAGTTCAACTGGAGAAGAAAGTGCACCTGAACCACACAGGAACCGCCTATCTAATGTGAATAGCCACAGCAACATTAATGGGAGCATATATTTGGCACAGAATGGTTCAATAATCCGGACGCGACGGGTCACACACACCAACAACATCAAGCTCAACTCTCCAATACGACTGGGAAAGCACTTTAAGAAACTGGACAAACTTGCTGTTACACACGAAGAGCGAATTCCTTTAAACAGTCCCATAATCACAGGCGCCTCCGAAGGTGAACAGAACCTCACGACCAGGCCCTCCAGTGGGTCCCTGGCCTCCAGCACCACAGGCCCAGAGAGTATAGCTTCGAAATCAAATGTGGTGAAAGAAGGGGGAGAAAGAACACAAAATGTGGATGAACAAGAGTCCACAGTGGACAATCAGGAGGCGAGGGACCCTTCAGGATCACATAGTGACCGCACACAGTCAGATGAGGAGGAGCTCTGGATGGGGCCTTGGAATAACCTGCACATACCAATGACAAAACTGTGACTTCTGACTTACAAGCAGATGCTCTGTTGTCTTAAAGAAAAGAAAAAACTGAATTTGCAGCATAAAATGAAGAAATTGCACTTTCATTCAGTATTATATTTGCTTTTCTGTGGCCCTGAGAAATGAGCTTCTCGATGATTGTTGCATTCATAAGTACCTTAAAAAAATCAAACATGTTTTTGGCCCTCTGATTGTCATCAGGTTTTTTTTGTTTTGTTTTGTTTTAGTTTCTTGCTTTTTACAGATGTATGCTTTCATTTTCTGTGCTTTTTATAGTTTAAAAAGCTAAACCCAATGTCTGCTAAAGTGTATTTTTGGTTAAACAGACATGATTTAAAATAATTGTGACGAATCTAAGCTGCACTTACGGTACACATCGTACAGTTGCTTAATGCCACAGTCATTTGAATGGACTTGCACCAGCGTTGAAAGTGCTATATTTTTGTGCTTTTTTATACCAAGTTATATCAAAAAAAAAAAGTATATGGTCACATTCAGTTACAGAAACTTGCCAAACCTTAAAAAAGAACAACTGTTGTTGTTATTGTTTTATTTTTATTATTTGCAGAATGATTATATATGCAGAAACTGCTCTCATCGTGCAGCCTTGGTTGATTCTGGTTGTTTCTACAGGGCTAAGAAATGGACACATCAAATAAACATTCCTGGTGAAACTGCATCTTTCCATTTGATCAATATAAAGAAAGTAGGTGAGACCTCACTGGTTTACTGCTTAAAGTACACTATGAAATGATTGGGCTCTCTGTTGATATCTGTGGTTGTAACACAACATTGTAAATTCTAGGAACATCTCTGGCATCAGGTGTGCTTTGGCTCTGCTGTTCTACTTGGATGAATCTGATGATAGTTTTTAGGGCAACATGAAGAACTCCAAGTCGTACAAGATTATATGTTGTCTGAGCAAGTAAATAGTGTACCTGCTGCCAAAATAGGCACAGCATAATATCCTTTCCATAATTTATAAATTCCAATTTGAATAGGGAATTGTATTGTAAGATGGCTCAATGATGAAAAATAGTTCATAAAGAATATCATATCCTTAATAAATAGGCCATGTGAGTCTAGAAAGTAAGGTTGAGGCTACTACTATAAAGTCTTTTCACTTTTGAACAGTCACAATTTGGCTATGATGGAGATACCCAGATGTAAACACCAGAATTGGATTGTTTGGTAATATACAACTGAATACCTCATTCTGCTTAGTTATGCTATCTAAAAGCCCATTCACACCATGCACGATTCCAGTCTGCTGTTAGTTGTTTTATAACGAAGTGAAAGCAACCTAGGAACAACAGCAACTCAGCCACAAAGCTGTAGGCCACACAGTGCTCAGAAGATGTCAACCTTTTTTAATTTTGTGGGCACAGTTTGGGGATAGACCCTTCCTGGTTCAATGCACTTCATGATTTTGCCAAGTACGGTGTAATCCTGGAATAACATCTATGTTGAGCCTGGAACATAATTTTTGTTCGAAAATGTAATCCATACCTATTCCCTACTCTTAAACCCAACCATAACTTTAAACAATTCCCAAAATCAGAGGGGAATAAGTTGGATAACAGTCATGTAGAAGTGCATAAACCTAACTGTAAACTTAAACCTAACATAAACGATAAACATATTCCTTAATTCTGATTGGCTGATTGGAATGTTGTTCCAGGATCAACACAGATCTTAATCCAGGAACATGTCCTACTTGGTGAAATCAGGTTGGCGTTCCTGGTTCAATGCACAAAGCAAGGTCCATAAAGACATGGATGTCCTGACCTCAACCCAGTGAAGGACCTAGGGGATCATTTAGAGCGGATATTGTGGGCCCAAAAATTCCCATAAACACACTCCTAAACCTTGTGGAAAGCCTTCCCAGGAGAATTGAAGCTGATAATAGTTCCAAAAGGTAGGCCAGCTCCATAATAAATGCTACGGATTAAGAATGTCTTTTCAGTGCATGCGCATGTAAAGGCAGATGTCAAAAACTTTTGTCAATATAGTGTCAAATATATGTACACAAGGTTTCGCGATATCATAGGCACTATTAGGCAGCAAAACTACATGCCTAATTTAACATCCAACTGAATGCAGCAATTTTAGTAGCTAGTCATGTGGCACATCAACACTGGATTTACATGCCTGCCATATTGTAGTTTAGCCAGTGTTATAACATCGAAACCTAGTCCGACTGCTCAAACAAACAGGTTGCAATTCTGTTTAGGGACACCAATGGCACAGAAATGACACACTTCACCTTTAAGGCAGAGTCAGAAAAACAGCAAAGCTCGAATGCTCAGAGGTCACGGGAGAGGGACACAAAGACAATTTCCCCATGAACACACTTGAAGCCCATCTCTGAAATTGCCTCTGCTTCTACTGTGACCTTAACCAGTCATCCTCGCTCTTCAATTTCCTGTCAAATTAGTTTCATCAGATCATGCCTTAAAAAAAATACCAAACCCCTCTGGCTATCATAATTCATCATGGAGTGTCAGGGTGAAGGTAATATGGGGTGCTTATTGAAAATTGTCCCTTCGTAAATTAATATTGACTTTACGTATATTTAAAACACTTGGTTTTATGATATTAAGCTTTATAAATTGCTCACCCCTGCTTTTTGTATCTTCAGTGATTCACAAAATGAGGCATTTACAATACAAAAATGTTGAATCTTCTCTGAATAAAATATAAACTAAACTATATATAT
>CAIGQW010012936.1:3406025-3434711 GCA_903798125.1 Danio choprae | reverse complement strand
CTTTTGCCGCTAGTGGGCATAATTGTCAATGTATTGAAAATCAACGAGTATTTAATGGCCTTTAAATTAATAACATATTATATTAATATATCAGATATAGATATAGACCAGATACAGATAATTTCAGATATATGTTTACATTTTAAATAGTCATGAAATATATCTGCTAAGATGTAGGCCTATTTTTAAAATACATCAATATATTTACTACAATTACATTTTTGTATATTTTTGAAAATATTTTTTTCAGGAATATATTTAAAATATATATTTAAGACACATTGGAAGAAAAAATATATTTATTGTCTAAAAGGTCTGAAGCAAGGATTAAAAATGTGTGCAGTTACTTAACAAATATCTCTGATACTCAATTTCACAATGCATTGTTTAAATCATTTTAATAATCTCTATTAGTAATCTTAATAGCTCTTAATAATAATAATAATAATAATAATAATAATAATAATAATCTCTATTAACATTCTATCGTAAGGTGGAAAATGTATTTTCTTGACCCTGAAATATATTTTGGTATTGTATTTGACCATATTTTTGGTATTTGGCTATTTCACAGTGCATTTTTAAAATAATAATCTCTAATAATAATATGAATAATCTCTTAATTATAATAATGATAATCTCTATTAACATTCTATTGTAGAGTGGGAAATGTATTTTCTTGACCCTGAAATTTACTTTGAAGGTAGCTCTAAGTACAAGATGGGGTTGCAAGCATAGGCTTCTCCACAAGGTGGCACAAGACTCTTATATTTGTGCCGTTAAACCTTTTGACATTGGATTCGTTTAAATGTAGGGGATACAATAGTAGGCTATAATAGGTGATTATAATATTAGTAATTTTATAATATTAAAATAGTAAAATATTGTACAATGGTCTTGAAACACGTTCATACTCGTCAGTGACCTCATATTACATAACCTACAAACCCAGAGCGGTGGTAAACAGAGATATACGGGTCTCTGGAAGACGTGTTTTCTTTCTTATCCATTAAACAGCACTTAGAGGGACACACTAGCGTCTGAATCATAGTATTAAAAATGCCAAGAGCAAGAAAAAACACCATTATCCTGGGCTTGGCAAAGTAATTACACTTTAAATGGTTATCCTCGCCTGATGAGCGCGTGTTAATAATGTCCTCAGCTCTTTGATCTCCAGATTACGATACCAGCAGTGCATTATTTCAAACAAACATCCGAAAGGTAAATAAAGTCAATAATTACAAGCTGCCGTTATGTGTTATTACGGGTACCTGCCCACGCGTCACGGATATTTAAAATTCTATAATTAACCATCAGATGAGAGACCGAGAGAGCGTTTCAAAGTATTAAACGGCACATCCTGGAGCCAAAGTAAAGTGTCAGGGTGTGTGAGCAAGTCTTTTAAAAGGACTAAATACATAAAACACACTTTATTATTATTATTTTTTTACCTTCGCTCTACTGGATGCCATCCAAAAGCTCCCAGCCGCCAGTTTGGCCAGGTTGATGGGATTGTGGTTGTGTTTCAAATGCACCGAGTATGGAGAAATCTGACATTAAGTGTTGAAGATTGATTTGATTGTGGTCATTAAGTGTTGTGTCTGGAATTCAGGGCTTTTGTTTTCATGAGAAATGCTACGTAGCGTAAAGGCCTCAAGGCCTAGCGTAGCAGGCTTACTCACGAGGCTGGCAATCCAGACACAGCATCTATTTTTGTAAACTGTGTATATTTGTAGCCATTTTTTGGCTAGTTTTTGGTTTCCTAAACTACATGCTAAGTGTTCCTCTTCCTGTGTAATTTATATCCATACAGAGAAAGTTAGTAGGCTATTTGAAAGATGTTTGTGATCATCCAGACGCAAAAAAAAAAAAAGGAGAAGAAGAGAATCGCACACGCTGCTGCACTTGTGAACATACTTTTGGAGAGAGGAAAAAAAATTGATGGCATCCCACCCAAGCATTTTATTATTTCTGAAAGGCAGGGCATATAGAAAAATATAAGTTTGGCAGTCTGGCTCTCGTAATGAAGGGGTAGATCAGGCACGGCTCCAGTGCAGACATTTGAAGATATGCCTTGGCCATCGTGCCACCGTAACCAGTAATATAACATGTCACTGGAATATAGAAAAGAATAGTATGGTCCTTCATTTGCCGTCATGCGTGCTGTTTGTACCTGCACTCTTGTGAGGACTCCAGATTTGGGTCGCATATTTTCTAAATGGAGATGACAAGCTGTAAACAAACCCATAGCCTACTTGCTGTCCACAGCCAAAAACCTTTCCAGTTGTTTATTTTAGTTGTGTTTTCTACCTTTTTTTGTACTTTATATCCTTCAATTTTATAATATTAATGTTCAAAATGTTGTTCTTTTATTTACCTAGTGTTTATATGTATGTAAGTAAATTACTGGGGAAAAAGTAAAGTTCATTTATTAAGTGTAGTTGACTTAATTGGGACTACAGCTTACCTCTGGCTTTTATTAGTAGGAGTAGTAGTAGTAGTATGAGTAGTAGTTGTAAGCTATTTGATTTATTGAAATCAGTACAAGTGGAAGGACAATTATAAATATTTAGACTATAAATTAATATTTGTTGTTATAAATCATTTATTGTACATTTTGCTATATTTCTCAATAAATATATTAGTTAGTTTACAATGCAATACAAACATTTTTAATAGAAATTTACCCTCAAAAATTCAATATACAAATCTATGTAATATATATTGTATACATTTTTAGGTGAGAATGTAGTTGTTTATATTGCAAATATGCAGTTTAATTATAAGGATAGTGTATATTTAAAAATAAGTTTGCATAATTTCAGAGATATTAGAATATCGCACAGCTATCAGCCAATCAGATTTGAGAACCAGACAGACCTATTGTATAAATATAGTTATTATATTACTATATATTATTCACCCGCAGCTAGCTCTCTGCAACACTCACATGGTCGCCTACTGAAGCTAAGCAGGGTTGCGCCCGTTCAGTACCTGGATGGGAGACCACATGGGAAAGCTAGTTTGGGCACTCAACCTGCGGTCTGTGTGGGTCCTAACACCCCAGTATATTGATGGGGACTCTATACTGCTCAATGAGCGTCATCTTTCGGATGAGACGTTAAACTGAGGTCCCGACTCTCTGTGGTCCTTAAAAATCCCAGGATGTCCTTCGAAAAAGAGTAGGGGTTTAACCCCGGCATCCTGGCCTCTATCCATCATGGCCTCCCAACCATCCCCATATTATAATTGACTTCATCACTCTCACCTCTTCACCAATCAGCTGGTGTGTGGTCTGACGCAATGTGGCTGCCGTCACGTCATCCAGGTGGTGGTGGATGAGGCGATTCCCCCCATGTGTAAAGCGCTGTGAGTGTCCAGAAAAGCGCTATAAAATGTAAGGAATTATTATTATTATAAATATCTTTTTTTTATGACAAGCATGCTTATTTCTGTATGTTGTTGTTGTTTAGGGCAGTATGGCCAAAATTATATTATATTATATTATATTATATTATATTATATTATATTATATTATATTATATTATATTATATAAAAACATATATAAAGCTGTTTTCCACATGCCCCCTCACGTATATGCACTACTGACATCCAGCTTGTTTGTGAATAGATGTTCCAGGGCAGCTGGTAGGAGGGGAAGGGGATAACGGTATCTGATGGTAATCTCATTTGGAGAATTGGATGAAGTGCTCTAGTCCTATGCTGTCAACAAAGGCAAAGAGATGCAATCACAGAGAGGCTTTCAATCCTTGCTGGTATTTATTTACAACACAATCTCACGGCAATTTGTAACTTTTTGATTTAGTGGCTAATTCGTATGAATTTGTACAATCTCATTCGTACAATTTAGTACGGTTTGCTCATCCCCCAATGAAGGTTGGGATTAGGGGCGGGGTTGGGTGCCACGCCTCCTTTTTAAAATTGTACATTTTTTATACGACTGAACTTGTACGAATTCGTACGAATTAGCCACTAAACTGACAAAACATAAAATACTTACACTTCCTCATGAGATCAGGCTGGTATTTAACAGGAAGTGCTCGTTCCAACCACTAGCTAATGTATGCCAATGTACAAAATAGCAAAGCAAATTTGATGTCTAGATGACAGTATTCCTGAATTCCAGTTAAAATGGATAGTATACCCCAAATTAAAATTGACCTACTATTTACTTTTCCTCAAGTGGTTGAAACATTTGAGTTCCTTTCCTCAGCCGGCACAGGACAGCAACATGACGTTAGATTGATGTTGTACCCCATCGTCATGGGCCGTTGTATTTTGTTAAAGTTTTTAATCGGGTTGACGTCAGAACCCAACGTCAGGCTGACGTTAATGTCCAACATCAGACAGACATTGCATTTTGGTTACTTTCCAACGCAATCTAAAAACAACAAAATATCAACGTCTTATGATGTTACAGCTTGATGTTGTGTGGATGTTACCAATATGACGTCTATCAGACGTTGGATTTTGGTTGCCATACCTGACGAATAAATGTCAGTATTTGACGTCAATATGATGTTGGTTTAAGATGTTGGCTCGATTTTGAATTTTGGTCACTTTCCAACACAACCTAAAATCAACAAAATATCAACATCATTTCACGTCGTTATTGGACGTCAAAATAACATTGTACATAGACACTAGTGACTTAAATCTAACCTAATATTAATATCTTATGACGTTGTGTCTGCTGGGAATCGTAAGAAATGTCCATATAATAGGAAAAACAAATACTACAGAAGACAATGGTTGCAGGATTCCAGCTTTCTTCAAAATATCTTATATTGTGTTTTACAAAAAATAAGACATTCATAAAGGTTTGAAACAAGTGATGACAGAATTTTTTGATGACAGATGATGTCAGAATTGTCAATTTTGGGTGAACTATCCCTTTAAATCCTTAATATAATATGCTTAATGAGTAATATAATATAATATTCATTCATTCATTCATTTTCTTTTCGGCTTAGTCCCTTTATTAATCAAGGGTCGCCACAGCGGAATGAACCGCCAACTTATCCAGCATATGTTTCACGCAGCGGATGCCCTTCCAGCTGCAACCCAACACTGGGAAACACCCACACACTCTTGCATTCATACACGTACACCACAGCCAATTTAGCTTATTTAATTCAAAATAGCAAAGCAAAATTGATGTCTAGATGACAGTATTCCTGAATTCTAGCATTTTGTTTAATAATTAAAATTGGGTTGACGTCAGAACCCACATGTCTTTGCACTGTGGGGGAAACCGGAGCACCCGGAGGAAACCCACGTTAACACAGGGAGAACAAGCAAACTCCACACAGAAATGCCAACTGACCCAGCCAGAGCTCAAACCAGCGACCTTCTTGCTGTGAGGCGATCGTACCCACTGCGCCACCATAATGCCCATAATATAATATAATATAATATAATTAGGGCTGCACGGTGGCGCAGCAGATATCATGATCACCTCACAGCAAGAAGGTCGCTGGTTCGAGCCTCGGCTGGGTCAGTTGGTGTTTCTGTGTGGAGTTTGCATGTTCTCCCCATGTTCGCGTGGGTTTCCTCTGGGTGCTCCGGTTTCCCCCACGAGTCCAAAGACATGCGGTACAGGTGAATTGGGTAAGCTAAATTGTCCGTAGTGTATGTGTGTGAATGAGTGTGTGTGGATGTTTCCCAGAGATGGGTTGCAGCTGGAAGGGCATCCGCTGCGTAAAACATATGCTGGATAAGTTGGCGGTTCATTCCGCTGTGGTGACCCCAGATTAATAAAGCGACTAAGCCGAAAAGAAAATGAATGAATGATAATATAATTAGTATTTCTCCCCACAATGGTGTAGTTTAGGCATCTACCAACAGTGGTAATCATAAAATTAAAAAAATATCCCCTAAATTGAACTTAGTATTTTGTTGCAAGAAAAAAAAATAGTAAAATAAAATTTATTTTACTCTCTGAAATAAAAACCAGGGACCTAAACATGCATATTACATGGTACATAAAACTTTGTAGATGCACTTTAAATGCACCAATTCATCACGCAGCCTGTTTGTGTTTTATTAAGACGCGTTTTGGCTGAACACAGCTGACAGGGCCAAATTTGACAGCAATGGCATGAGTGTGTGTGTTTATGTTTTCTGTTACTTACTGGTTTTATGGTAGATTTATCGTTGCAAATCTAAGTCCTGGAGTGCTGCCGCGTCCCTGCAGTGCGCTTGAAATGTAATTCTGCTACTGGGTGTTCTCAGCAATGAATCCGCCACGGAGTTTGACGCAGCGGTGCTTGGCCAGCAGCCTGTGAGTATTAATGTGCGCTGTGGCATCAGTGGGGCCTCTAGTTAAAGAGAAATAAGATGAGAGGAGTTAGGAGCTCTGTGGTACAAGCGCCTGCTGGACTGAGGTTAAACGCAGATCTCGAAATGAGAATTTGACTATCTACTCTCATAAAAGCCTCAGTGAGGGCCCGAGAGTGAGGGAGAAACCGCGGCGTCTCTTTCAGTGTTTGCTCGCTGAGAGCAAACAGAAGTCCTGTGTGTTCGCCAGGCCTCTGCGGGTGTTGATTTGCTTCTCTTTTTTTTTTTTTTTTTTGCTTACCCGAACAGAATTTAGCTGTATGTCATCAAGTATTAACTCCGTTTGTCTTCACCCACTGCCACATCATTTTTCAGAATGTCCGTGACACAAAAAAAAACATTAAATGCATATTCCCTGCAAGGTTAGCTGATTTACTGTGTAAAAAAGTACATATGTAAACAGAAAGAGCTGATTCAGCACCCCCAAAATGGGTTTGTTTGTATAATTTAATGTAATAACATTGCTCTGGCGATTAATAAGTAATATATTTTTACACTTGAATAAAGGTGATATATATATATACACACACAACAATTCAGAGTTGTAAATTTATTTAATTTCTACTATAAACAATATAGTTATTGTATATATTTCTTTAATGAAACTTTCAGGTATATTACTTACAAATTAGCATTGGTACAGTTACTTTGGATTACTTTTTGATTACTTGATTGGATTACTTTTTGAAATTAAAGGTTTGGCTATAGCAGCTGGCCTTGCTGTCTTGGTCACACATGTGGCCGCGAAATGCGCAGCAACAACTTATCCTCTTTCGAACTCTGATATGTGACCTATAATGTTGTGTGCATTGCAATATTATCTGCTAATTAAACCTTCACACTCTGCTCTTGCTAGTGGAATGTGCAATCAATGAAGCAGGTTGGTAAAATTTAACCATGAAACTTAACACATGAAACACTAGATTGGCCAGTGTTTTAGTTTCATTATCCAAGCCCTGTATGTATGTAAATATATATATATATATATATATATATATACACACACACACAACAGTTCTGTCTGGTTCTTGAATCTGATTGGCTGATAGCCGTGCGATATTCTGCAAATAACAGCACTCTTCCAGCTTCCTCACCCCCTTCTGTATTACTCCACCCACATACAGCAACAAGCAGAGGAATCTTAAAATGTCAGCAAAATCACCTGTTTTGTCATCACTTTAGACATTACGCTAGAGAATCATTCAAACACTAGCTCTAAAGTGACGTTGGTGATGCAGCAACGGTTTCTACTGTTCTGACGTCAGCTGGAGATGTGAATGAATGGCCGAAGAAAGGGTTACAAAAGGGTTTTTAGACTCTCGTGTTAGATTTTTTTAATTTCGAACTGTTGTATAAACGCAATATCACACTCGTAGCAGTGCGATATGGCTGTATATATATATACATATATATACGTACATACATATGTGTATGTATGTGTGTGTGTATTTTTACATTTATTATTATTATATACTTTGAATACAATTTTGTAATGAGATTACATACCACTTATTTTCCAGTGAACTGATATTGACAGCTTTTTTATGTCTTTGCAGAAAGTCAAAAGAAAAGAACAAAGGCCAAAGTATTCAGCAAAGTGGTCAGTTTTCTGGTCCGTTAAACACCAGTGTGTGCATTTAACACACAATAACATTTTTGCCCCTTCCACCGCATAAATGGTTACAATTTCTGTATTGTAAATCTTAAATAGCTGTCACCAAAACCCTGACCTTTAACCTTTCAGCAGCTGATGCGGCCACTTGGCTGCTGAACCCCACACTACAGCCGTGTTTTGAGCTTTAGTAATTGCTAGAACTTGAGTTTGTTGTTTTATGGACTCATTTTATCTGATGCCACAGGAAAACACGGCCCTTGGACAGTTTTTTTGCCAGCTCAGTGCGGTGATCCTGAACTATGCAACACCAGTTAAACACTGAGTGCTCAAAACTGCGGTCAGCTTTCAGAGCGATCGTCCCGCTGCAGCTCTGCACTTTATTCTCCGTTTATCATGGCAGTGCACAGCCTGGCGCCGTTGCCGCCTTTTAAAATGACATTGGTTAAATGACGTTAACATCCCCGTGCTGAGGTTTGAACTCTACTTTTGGGCGACCGAGTTGTTTGCGTCTCTAATGTGCGATCAGAGGAAAGCGATTTGTTGGAGATTTCTTATCCAGGAGAAATGTCCCAGTAGTGAAGGCCTATGATGTGTTAACCTCTCTTTATAGGGGTGTTTGGAAGGCGTTGCGCTTGTTATGGGTTCTTTATACTGGAAGTGATAGTATTAGAGGAGATCTTTATTTATGTATCTGAAGTGTTTGGGCGTTTAGGACATACTTAGTACTGTCTGACTGTCAAAAGAACCTCTAAATCATTCACTGAAAACAAAACAGTCTATTTCCCATTAATTTTGTGTAGATTTCTTCACTTAAAAAAACATGGTGCTAAATAGAATCACTTTAACTACTTTAAGTGCTATATAGAACATTCCTAGCGGTGATTAAGGTGCTATATATGGCACTAAATAGGTGCTATGTATCACTAAAAGTGGTTCTTTAGCTTGTTAGGATCATTTGATTTTTATAGAGTGTATATAGTGCTACATAACAATCGCCCCAAAGAACTGCTGGAGAACCATTGCAAGTTCACTATAGGTTCTTTACACTCTCAGAAATAAAGGTACAAAATCTGTCACTGGGGTGGTACCTTTTCCAAAAGACCAAAAGACAACATTTTGTACCATACAGGTGGACATTAGTACTGTACCTTTAGGGTACACTTTTGTACTTTTAAGGTTCACTTTTGTACCTTCCATGAGCTGTGAGGTACACATTTGTATTTTTTAGGTATTAATACAGCCGGGGAAAATAAGTATTAAATACGCCACCATTTTTCTCAGAAAACATATTTCTAAAGGTGCTGTTGATTTGATTTTCCCTGAATGTTGGTAACAACCAAAGAAATCCATATATGCAAAGAAAACAAATCTAAATAGTTTACAAATGAAGTTACACGTAATAAAATGATGACACAGGGAAAAAGTATTGAACACATTAAGAAAGGGAGGTGTAGAAAGGCAGGGAAAGCCCAGACAGCAGCTGAAATCTCTCAGTAGTTCTTCACCAGCCCTCTGCCTTTCGTCATTGTAAATGAATATTTGCTGCTTCAGTCCAACATCTACATTAGCAGGATGATGAAGATGAAACCAGGGGGGACATTTCAGCAAGACAACGATTAAAAAGCTTTCTCTAAAGCTTTCAGAGAAAGTAAATTAAGCTGTAGAATCTTGAATCCAATATAAAATAAAAATTAAATATCAGATTTGATAGAGGAGTGCCACAGAACCATCAAGCTGTTTACACTCTGTTGAAGTCTGTGAAAAAACTCACACCTGAGCAATTCATGTGACTTCATTCTCCATATGAGAGGCGTCTTTAAGCTGCCATCACCAAAAAAGCCTTTAATATAAAGTATTAGTTTCAGTAGTTCAGTACTTTCTCCTTGTGTCATTTCATTGTTATTACACATAACTCATTTTGTTTTCTATGTTTATGTTTGTATTGTTTGGGTTTTTACCAAAATCTGGTTCAATTCCATGTCAACAGCTCCTTTAGAAATATTATTCCCAGGAAAAAAAACACGACATGTTCAATGCTTATTTTCCTCGCTGTATGTGCCTTTAAGGTACAAAAATGTACCTTTAGAAAAAGTACCGTGTTGGCATGGCAGCCCAGTGGCTAGTGCGCCAACATATGGTGCGGCAGCACTCCGGGCAACCCGAGTTAAAATCCCGGCTCGAGGACCCGTTCCCGATCCTACCCCCCTTCCTCTCCCCCACTTCACTTCCTGTCAACATACTAGTATGTTCATTTAATAGTGTAATATAAATATCAGATTTTTAAAAAAAGAATCAAGATGCAGTTACTGTACTTGGGAAGCTAAATGATACATTTTACACATTTAAAATTCTAGCATTTGTACATTTTGGGTCTCTTTGGACTTACATTTTCAACTAAAATCAATTTCACCATGTTCTCTTTAATAAGAATGTTTTTCTTTAATGTTTAAATTATGTTTTTAATATGTTATTACTGTGTTCCTTTCAATTGAAAAGAAAATAAGGGTAACACTAAAATAATGGTCCAATAGTTAATATTAATGTACTTATTAACATAATTTATTCATTCATTTTCATTTCGGCTTAGTCCCTTTATCAATCTGGGGTCGCCACAGCGGAATGAACCGACAACTTATCCAGCATATGTTTTTACGCAGCGAATGCCCTTCCAGCTGCAACCCATCTCTGGGAAACATCTATACACACCCATTCACACTCATACACTACGGACAATTTAGCTTACCCAATTCACCTATACTGCATGTCTTTGGACTTGTGGGGGAAACCGGAGCACCCAGAGGAAGCCCACGCCAACACAGGGAGAACATGCAAACTCCACACAGAAATGCCAACTGACCCAGCCGAGGCTCGAACCAGCGACCTTCTTGCTGTGAGGCGAACGTGCTACCCACTGCGCCACTGTGAGGCCCTTATTAACATAAACAATGAACAATTCATTTATTACATTATTTAATCATCTTTGTTAACATTAGTTAATGAAAATAAAGTTGTTCATTGTTAGTTCACGATAACTGCATTAATTAATGTTCACAAGCAATACATTGGATGTTAGTAATGCATTTGTAAGTGTTCAACTATGATTGATAAATGCTGTACAAGATTGTTCGTACACTCAAAAAAAGACTTTTGCTGCTTGTTCAAACTACTTATTAAAAATGAGTTGAATCAACACAATTCTTAAGGTTTTTAGGGACAACTTAATTGTTTTATGTTAAATCTACTTAAATTTGTAAAACAAAAAAAATAAGTTAACATAATAGATTTGTGTTGGGACAACATGAAAGAATTGTTTGAAACCCAGCATTTTTCATAGTGTACTTAATGTTAGTCAATATATTAACTTACATTAACTAATGGACCATTATTTTTAAGTATTACCAAATTAAGAAGAATATTTGTATTTCAAATGACAAATTATTTGAAATATATTTAATTTACTAATATAAACAATATAAAAAAAGATCAAGTTTTAAAGCTGCAAAACTCAATATACACCTTTTTCGACTAAATTCAGAGCATGAGTGAAATACAGGGGGAAAATGCTAAAAATTATTTACAAATGCTTTTGTCACTGATATAACTTGTCATCTAAAGGGGCCCCATACAGTACAAGCTAGGATCCAAAACTAAAAGTTTCCAAAATCCAAAAAGTTTTGTTTGCTTTTCATATAGGACCATTGTTTGGGGGGAAAAAACTCCATTAAGACTTTTTTCAGGTCATCATGTCACCACACAGAAATGAACAAAGGTATGGATGGCAGTATGGATTAAATATCCATGCACTTTGTAAAATAGCTTCCGACACACCTAAAGTATCCAACTTTTTACCACGTACTGTCCTAGAATCAGCAGAAATTGGTTCACCTCCTTAGGCAGCACTGCTCCCATCCATCAGTACAGTGATAGGAAAACAATAGTGGGTTGTTCTATCTGTCATTGGCTCTGTTTTGATCTCTCTGTAATGCTAATGAGCCTATCAGCCAAACCCACTTTCCCCAGTACATATTAAAACACCTCCAACATCATTCTGCACACTCGAATGACTCAACTGTTGGGCTCCTAGTGAGCATCTGTGATCTTTAAATGTCGACACCGATGACTAGTTAAGGAATGTTATTAGGCTTGCCAGTATGGCATACAAGCTTTTTTGGTCAAGTACAATATGTACTTTGGCCAGCAAAAATGCATGAAGCAATGCATAATATAAGAATGGCATTTCATTAGATATCAAACTCAATGATTTGTATTTCAAGCAATGAATTCACTTTTCAGGAAAAAGTTGTACACTTTAGATTAGGTGTCAAACTGAAGTCTAAACCCAAGTTCAATCATGAATGTGACACGTTACTTAGTTGCATCATTAGATTTCTTAATTGGAAATGTTTGGGTGTTTTCAATTGACTAAAACATTGCTAATAAAAACATAATGCTCCATGTAAGTTGGCATTACAAGCAGTGTTGGGTGTAATCAGTTACAAAGTATCTAGTTACTGTAATTAGATTCCTTTTCGGCAGAAAAAAAAAAAGAGAGAGATCTTTCAAAGACGTCTCCGCGACGTACATGTGCTATCTGGGTAAACTAGTCTAAGTGTCACTCATATATTTAAAGAGAGATATAGCTTTCATATTAGCGTCCGTTCCACCAACACTTCCAGACTTCAGAAACGTTAAATCTATGTCAATGTTAAATCTATGTCAAATGTCAAAATATTGACGGAACGGAGTTTAAACAGAGCATTTGGTTTGGGTTTTAAACTGAAGATTTGGTTTGAAATGACATGATGCCGAATAAGTAAATTGTGTCATAATTTTCATTTTTGTGGAGGAGCGAACCCTTTACCTCATTCAAGATCGTGACCACTTGTGCTTGTCAAACACTGATGGTTAATGCAATAAAATACACATGTGGTTCACCACAGCACACCTGTGCAAATTTGAGGAGAATCCCAAAATTAAAACAGAGGGACAAGCTTGAGCATCATTTATAAAGCAGTTGACTACACTCAAAAAAAATGATGTTTGCTGTTTGTTCAACCTAACATATTTAAACAACCCAGGCTAATTCTGAAAACCTACCCTAACATACATTTCTGGAGAGCACCAAATATGTTCCAGCAGGTATGTTTATTGGCAGTTTTTTGTTTTCGCAAATCCACCAGAGGCCACTGTGTACGCTTTTTGAGATCTCAAATTTCTCTTGCGAGTGCCATTCGTGCCTGCTCTTCTTGCATGAATCCACCAGAGGCCGCTGTCAACTGACTGACTGACTGACTGATCAACGAATCGATCCCCCAACCACCCCCTTCCCTAAACCCAACCGATAGTGTTTTAAAAAGCACAGATTGACCAGCGCCCACCCACTTCCCTAAACCCAACCCACAGTGTTTTGAAAAGCAATCCAGAAAAAGAAAAGCTCCCTGATTTTTACCATGTTTTCAGACCAGTTATTTACTTATTCTTTTTTTTGGTATTTGTTTTACCTGCTTTCTTCTTCGGACTCGAACCCCGTTGCGGTCAACTCCTCTCTGCGTCTCAAGTCCGCCGATGTACGCGGCGAGCCACTGGACAAACTGGTAACAGCGGAAAAGCCATACGGAAGTAAGCAGTCAACTGCTAGCGTGAAAAGGAAGGGCGTCATACCCAGTGCTCGAATTGAGGGGGGATGCGGTGGGATGGCTTCCCCCTTATGGAAAAAATGACAAAAAGCATCCCCTTTGTAAAACCCCCATCCCCCCTTACCATCCCCTTTAGATTAACAACAGTGTGTGTAATGTAAAACGTATCATGCAAATTCTCTATTTATGGTAATGACTTATAAACAACGACGATTGACCAATCAGAACTCAGTATTGTAATAAGGTGCCACGCACAAGCGCAATACAGTTCATTGCGTCATTCAGAACCCAAATGATGTGGTGCATTTTTAGAATCACTGTTGTCCAAATGTTGCTCCGTTTTCTTGGAAATGCTTCCAAACAGTTCAGCCACTGTACATCTCCATACCATGTTTTGTTTATAAATGAATCTTGATCTTTGATATGAGACAACGATTCAGTCTTCCATTCAGAAAGACATTTGTGAATGAATCAGCTGTTCGAACGACTCAATCAAATGAGTCATTCAGTGACAAAGACGGAGACTTGACTCCACCTACTGGCGGTTTTACTTTCAACTCTTATGACATTTTTATTATTCATTTCATTGCATTCATGCCACCTCCTACGCCTTGTTAAACAGTCAATTCATAAACAAACAGTAAATATATCTAAATGCTAACTTTGTTTACTTCTTTGCCATTTTTGTTGTGTCAAGAGGAATTTTGTTGATTTAATCTGATTGTAAGATATTCTTCCTGATATTATTTCAGTTTATATACTGTAAAAAAATGTAATTCATGTAGTTCGGCCACATAAGGTAAACAAAGTGTTTATTCAAAGGGTAAATTTATATTTAGTCAATCAAACAGTTGCTGGTAGTCAAAGATTTTCATTGTCAATTAATTAATTGTCCCTTTTAATGATTTAATGATTGTCTTAAAAATGACATGCTTAAGATTGTTGATGGTTGGTGGTTATTTAAAAAAGCCTTTTCTCAAATTTAAAATGTATTTAGACCTATTTTGTTATCATTGTGTGTGTGTGTAGCTACAGGATACCACCCAACCGTACTAAAAAGTTCATTTAATTCCTTCGTGTTGTCCCAACACAAATCGATTGAGTGGAACCCAGCCTTTTTTTACAGTGTATGAAAATGTAGTTTCTGACGCAGTGGCATTGATGCATTAGCGAATGCGGCTTAAATTCCTTGTGGGTCAAACTTTATGAGGAATTTCAATCGATTAGGCAATTACATAGACACCTATTAGAAGTAACGGCAATTATGTATATTATGAATGTTAGGATAATAATACCGTTTAACATTATAAATGATAAAATAGAGGCTGAGCATTGTTGACACATACTCTCTCTGGAGTCATTAGTGGTCAAAGAGAAGAGTTTGTGGCGCCAGTGCTGTATGAGACTCTTTGATTTGTGACCTTTCCCAGGTTAATTATAAAGTAGCAGCCTATTAGAGTAAAGGGTGCTGGTTTTCGTCTCAGTCTTACATTTAGCCTAGCTTTATATCTCCGAGGTCTTCTTTTCTTATTAATAGGCCAAATATTTCCTACTGCCCTTTTGCTTATGAATGACATGATATCAGCGCAATTTTCGAACGCTAAAGGAAGCTCTTTCTTTAAGGATAAAGGTTGAACAGTCATTAGCTGGCAATTTTCTGCTTACTTTTACCTTTCGGTGGTCAGTCTTCATTTGTGACAGGTTAACTGATCCTGTACTTTCATCTTGGGAGTAAAGAGACGTGTGAAGAGGTTGGCTTTACTGAATGGCTTGAAGTGACTTGACTTCTTGGCATAGTTGCAAAAAAAAAACATTCAGAAACTTTTAAAGAGAGGTTATTAAGTGTAAAACTGATGATTTGTTAAAAATGCCACATTAGCCACATGTATTATAGAGAGCTGTGCTGTGCAAAATACAATGGGAATATGAAAATGTATTAAAATATAATACAAATACAATTATTACATTTATTTAAGTGACTTTTATTGATGTTTCTAGTAGTTTGAATTTGGGGTCGGTCATGTAAATTGTGATGCAGATTTATTTTATGCTTCCAATATCTGTAGGAATGTAAAGCACAAATTTTCCTATTTATTGGTATCAAATTTGTTTCACCAAGAGGGGCGACATGGTGGCTCAGTGGTTAGCACTGTCACAGCAAGAAGGTCGCTGGTTCGAGCCTCGGCTGGGTCAGTTGGCATTTCTGTGTGTAGTTTGTATGTTATTCCCATGTTGGTGTGGGTTTCCTCCGGGTGCTCCGGTTTCCCCCACAGTCCAAAGACATGCGCTATAGGTGAATTGAATAAGCTAAATTGGCCGTAGTGTATATATGTGTGTGAGTGAGTGTTTTTGGATGTTTCCCAGTACTGAGTTGCAGCTGGAAGGGCATCCGTTGTGTAAAAAATATGCTGGATGAGTTGTCGATTCATTCCGCTGTGGCGACCCCTGATGAATAAAGGGACTAAGCTGAAGGAAAATGAATGAATGAATGTTTCCACAAGATAGCTGTAATAATAAGTGGAAATCAAACTAAATTCATTAATTATCAACATAAACACTTTTAAATATTTAATAAAATTTCATTATATATATTTTTTAGTGCTGTGCGATTCTAGTAAGATTAATCACAGCGAATCACATCCAAAACAAAAGTTTGTTTTGACATAATATATGTGTGTGCTTTATATATTTAGTATGTATATGACACATACAAAACAATTTTGTTACATAGATATTTAAATTTATATTTAATTTGTATCATATACATATATATATTTTATGTCTAAATATAAATAAACGTTTTATTAAATATATGCATTAATAAATATACACAGTACACACACATATATATTATGCCAAAATGAACTTTTATTTTGAAAGCAATTCATTTTTGCCGAGCACTAGTATTTTCATTTGGGCATATTAAATATGAACACTTATGGTCTATGCATTTTATAGTCACATTCAAATATTTTTAAAATGTTTAAATTATTAATAATTAAATCATTAATCAGTTAAAAAATATTTGTATATACAGTAACAAATACTACACTTAAAGGGATAGTTCACCCAAAAAGGTAAATTTGTACTCAAGTAAATAAACCTTTATGCTATTCTTTATATGTGTTGAAGCAAGCGGCGACACGGTGGCTCAGTGGTTAGCACTATCGCCTCACAGCAAGAAAGTCACTGGTTCGAGTCCTGGCTGGACCAGTTGCCATTTTTGTGTGGAGTTTGCATGTTCTCCCCGTGTTGGTGTGGGTTTCCTCCAGGTGCTCCAGTTTCCCCCACATTCCAAAGACAAAACTAAATTGGCCGTATTGTATGAGTGTGTGTGTGAATGAGTGTGTATCGGTGTTTTCCAGTACTGGGTTGCAGCTGGAAGGGCATCCGCTGTGTAAAACATATGCTAGATAAGTTGGTGGTTCATTCCGCTGTGGCGACCCCTGAATAAAGGGGCTAAGCCGAAGGAAAATGAATGAATGAATGAATGTTATAACAAGCTGAAAACCTGTAATCATTGACTTCCACAGTATTTGTTTTTCCTCCTATGGAAGTCAATGGTTACAGGTTTTCATCTTTCTTCAAAATACTTTCTTTTGTGTTCAAAAGAAGAAAGAAACTCATAAACGTTTTATAACCACTTGAGAGTGAGTAAATAGTGAATAAATAAACATTTCTGGGTGAACTATCCCTTTAATTCAAATTTATTTAGAAAATTTCTTCTTTTTAAAAAAAAAAAGTGTTACAAAAATACACCAAAATAACAGATATACACTGAAAAAAAAAAGATTCATTGGATTTACTACATTTTTTTAAGGTAAGTGGTTGCAAACAATTTATATGAGTTCCAACAATGCAGTGTACTTTCTCAGCATTATATTAGCCTATTTCCAGCTTGTTTAAAAACATCACCCGCAAATCTTTAAAGGTATTTGTCAAAGGAACATGTTTTGTTATCCTCCGAGAACATCTTGCTTTGGGCTTGATTTGGTCTTTAGCTTCAAACGTCTCTAATGGATCTATAATGATAAGTTTAAGCTCTGTTATTGTGTCAACCTCACCGCATTTTCTGCTGTAAAGCCCTACTTCAGTAACACAATCATGATATTGTCATCTCCGCCCTCCCAGTAAACAGTCCTTGTTTCCGTCGTGAGCGTTTGACAGACCGTGTGAGTGCGTGAGTGTGTGTGTGTGTGTGTGTGTGTGTGTGTGTGTGTGTGTGTGTGTGGAGACTGAAGCGATAGGATGTTTGTGGCATTTCCTCCACAGCTGTGTTTGGTATGTTCCTCATTGGAGCTCCAGTCACTTACGCTGACGCCAAAACACACTACTGGGAGACATGACTCCGCTGTGGAAAGATAACAACGGTTTGTGTAAAGCATTCGAATGATGACTGTGCTCCATCATTTATTCCAATAATTGGCCGGACTGGATTTTTTTTATGGGTCTTGAATGCTTAAGTGAATGCCAGACATTTTAAACATAGTTTTGTTGAGCGTGCTGTGGTTTGAGACACCAGAAATGTGTAAATTGAAGTTTACCTCAGAACTAAGCACCTCTCATTTAGCTTTTTTCGACATGCACATAATATTTTTTTGCCTGTATAACTTATATTTAGTGGCAGGGCTCAGCAATAATACTGGCTGATGGCCTGACGCAATGTTAGAGCATTTCCGGACAGTTGCATTATTCTTTTCAAATGCGAGTGTTTCAAATGCAAGAATGACTTTTGACAGAAAGAAACAGACTTAAATTGTTATTTTCAGACCAAGCTGGATTAATTCATAAGTTTCATGAAGTTAGTTAATGCAGAAAGTAGTGATTAGCAAATGTTTCCGATTTCAGCGGTAAAAAAAAACAGTAAAAATCTGTAACCTGGTTTTAACAGTAAGTTTCCTTGATATATACGGTCAATAAAACGTTATGTTGTGTAGATGTTAGTACTTTAAAACTGTGGTTTTTGACAAAAAGAATGATGAAATACGGTAATTGTTTTTTACAGTGTATTTATATTCTGGTTTTGCTGTAGTTTTTTTGTGAGCGTGCTGTGGTTTGAGACACCAGAAACGTGTAAATTGAAGTTTACCTCAGAGCTAAGCGCCCCTTATTTAGCTTTTTTGGACACACACATATTGTTTTTTGGGGGTGTTTGCCTGTATAACTTATGTTTAGTAGTAGGGCTCAGCAATAATAATAGCTGATGGTCTGACGCCAGTGTTTCCGGACAGTTGCATTATTCTTTGCGGACACCTACAGTGTTTCAAAAGCAAGAATGACATTTGACAGAAAAAAAAACAGACTTAAATTGTTATTTTCTGACTAAACTGGATTAATTCTTAAGTTTCATGAAGTTAGTTAATGCGAAAAGTAGTGATTACCAAATGTTCGTTATTTTATCTGATAAAAAAACCCTGTAAAAATGATAAAATCTTTCAAAAAGTACGTTTCAAAGAGCATCTGACTGTCTATACAAAGAGATTACATGGAAAATAACACGTCAAAATATGGCGTTTGCTGTTTATTCAAAGTACTTTGAATGAGCTGAAACAACAAAATTTATGAGTGTTTGGGAGGACAACTTAATTGTTTTTTGTTCAATCCACTTTAATTTGTAAAAAACTATTAAGTTAACTTAATTGATTTGTGTTGGGACAACATGAAGGAATTGTGTGGAACCCAGCATTTTTTACAATGTATCGTCCAATAATTGATGAATCTCACATTCTTTAAATATATGCTGTTTATAGATTCACACAGCAAGCCTATCTATTTTGAGCATTAAAATTAAAACAGAGCCCTTTTTCTGAGATCATGTAGGAGTTTGTTGTAAGAGCTGAACAGTGTTTTGGTGCTGTGAGATGTACAGTACGAGGAGACGAGGTTTAGTCAAGGGTTCTGGCTCTGAATGGGGCTCTGTACGGCAGATAAATGGTCTGTCTGGGAGTTAGGAGTGGTGCGGAAGAGAGGGATGACTGCTTTCCTATTACTGTCAAAATGTGATAAACAAGCTACTAAAGTCATGCCGGAGATGCTTTGGTCCTTCCTTTATCTGGTTTTCATCATAGCCAGACCAGAACAGATCACTGCAGATCCTCTGGGCCTAGTTAGGAAACAGTTGAGGACTTTTATGCAAATGGGATGTATAAAGGCTGCGTCACATTTAAAGTTGCTCATTGATGTTTTTCGGGCAAAATCCAGTCACTGTAATAGGAAGAGCATTGTCCATTAAGAAACCATCTACGACTGAAGAGTTCAGATGCAAAATCCTCTAGAGCCATCTGAAATCTTCTTTTAAAAGGAACATTTTTCTCCTATGTTTGCTATGAGCACAATCTATTTTGCCATAAAAATGAAATTACTGAACCTACGCCTTTGAAAAATGCTCATTTTAGAAGAAAATTGCAGATAACACTTTGAGGTTTTGGCATCTGAATTCTTCATATGTGTTATTAATGCATTTAGCTCCACTCCAAAAAGATGTAAGCCTAGTTTAAACCTAGTTTTATGATGTGTTTCTGTGAATCCAATCAGAATTGGGCAATGGTAAATACTGGGGATGTTCCCAAACAAAATCAAGGATCAGGATAGGGGCTGAACAAGCAATTTAGTTATTGACTGGAAATTGAATTAGCTCTCATTAGCTTGATCCTTATTTTACATCAGATGCCATGCTGGTGACCTGCAGCAGGTGGTGGGATAATTTTTAAGTGGGTTTGCCCACCACCATTATAGGGGAAGAAGATGCTCATATATGCATGCATGAGGCTTGTGAAATGATGAGGTTGGTTCTAGCATGTTAAACGTTTTCCATGTTCTGTTTCTAAGTTGTGGCCTAATGGTTATGTACTTGCTTGTAATCGAAAGTTTGCAGCTTCAATTCCCGGTCTCGGCAGGAATTGAAGACAGGGGAAGTGAATGAAGCACACTCTCTCCATCTTCGAGCTATCAATCAGCTATTTTTAAAGGCTGGATTGTGTTTATGTGGTGCACCGTAGCGTGTTCATGCTTTATTAAAAAACTTTGACATTATTTTTCACGTTATCTTTATTCTACACTGCTATTTCTATTATCCTAAACGTGATTTGTCGACTTCCTAGTTCTATAGAGCCCCTTCCTCAAAACTTTTAAATGGGATCAGATTAGTTGGCCCACTGTAGTCTGACTTATACCTGATTTATACTTCTGTGTCGAGTGATCACTGTGCGCCATGGCACATACTTTTCATGTGCCGTTGTAAGCATTTATCTGCGTTCTGTCTTTGTTGTTTTAGAAATAACACTGCCAAAATGCTAACAAGCAGTGGTAGTTCTGTGTTGCACGTTGTGTAGTTTCTTTGCCTGTGCTTTTAGTTTATGCCAGAAATGCTTGCTCCGTGGGACTTGACGCTTAATTAACACTCATGCTAGCACACCACTACCACAGCCCTTGGCCCCACCCACACTCGTCACCTCTACCAAGCTGACCAATCAGAACTCTTAAATTTTTTAAAAGGTGCGGATCTGTATCTGTATCAGGGTATAGCAAAGGGTATGCAACTGTGCAAAGGCTATGAAAGACCTACTGCATGCTCTCGGTGCATAAGTATAAATTGGCCTTTAGGTTTTATGATGTCCCCAACCTAGTCCCTATTGCAGGCCTTAAAAAACAAATTCTGTACAAGAGAATATCTCCCTTTGTATTTAACTTTGAGTATCATAACTTTGCAAATATTTTTGTACTCAAATAGTAACAGTACTCACTAACTTAAGTTCAAAAAGTCAAGGGGTCTCATTTAAAATCTCTCCATATTGTTGGTCCAGAGTTTCTAAAAAAGACTCCATCAAGTCTGTTTGTTGGGATTTGCAGGTTTAAGAGAGTCTTCCATTCTGCAAAGCTGCTGTTTCGCAGGTTTAGCTGAGCAGTGTCCTATCTGAAAGCAGCCCTCTAAAACCAATCCGGGGGAACAGCTAAGACCTGCTTTATTTATGCCATGCTGGTGACCTGCAGCAGGTGGTGGGATCATTTTTAAGTGGGTTTGCCCACCACTATTATAGGAGAAGAAGATGCTCATATATGCATGCATGAGGTTTGAAAGCTGCAGCCGGTCTGTTCCCAGAGCGGCTGGTCAGACTGAACCCAACAGCGTTGCTTGGATCATCCAGAAATTGGCCTCCCACTACAGCAGTAGCAGCTCCGCCGACCGCTTATCGCCACAGACAGACGGGCAGGCCTGGCGACATCGGTGTAGCGGCAGACCGCAGCTATTTGTCTTTCATGTTCTCAGAGCGCACGCCTCTGCCCCCGCTCCCCCTCTCAGCCAGCCAGTGACAGTTTGCCGTGTCGCTGTGGCTTTTCCCAGGCTGCAGACAGCTGAGAGAGAGAGAGAGAGAAAAAGAGAGAGAGGGGGTGTCTCCCAGATCAAACAGGAACTCCCTGACAGTGATGAAAAGCTTGGGAAATTAGGAGCAAGCCAGGCAAACACATTATGCAGAGCGGCAGAGACAGCGTGCTAAGAGTCAGCAGCAATAACAACAACAGAAGACGAAAACTGTGGTTTTCAACTGTGCCAACTAGTGGAGAACAGTTTTACTTGTTCATTAAAGCATTTAGCTGTGATCCAGTAGGAGAGAAATATATGGGCCGCACACTGGTATCCATATGAATATCTATGTGATATAGCCTTAATTCACTGTGGCATGTATTCAACAACGTTTTGAAAACATTGCTCAGAGAATTTGGTTTATAGTAATTTGATTTATCATGCAGTTGCAACATATTTGTCATTTGCATATTCCATGATGAAAGCCTCCAGTTGCGCCACATCCCAAAGGTGCTCGCTTGAATTGAAATCTGGTAACTGTGGATGCCATTTGAACACCATGTACTTGTTTTATGTTCAAATGATCAGTTTGAGATGATTTGGGGAAAACTAGCCTGACAGAAACTGGTGTGTCAAACGCATGGACATTGTCAGCAGCAGTACTCAGCAGTGCTCAGGTAGGCTGTTGTTAGATACTATGGGCTCCAAAGGGGCTTTTCCACTGTATGGTATGGACATTTTTTGGGGGTACAGAGGTTACTTTTGGAACGTTTCCACTGTGTTCTGTACCTGGTACAGAAACTAGTTTTGTACCACATTGTTAAAGTTCCAAGTGAGCTGTTCCATTACCAAAATGTGATGTACTGTATACACACTGGTGATCATCTGATTGGGATAAAATCATCAGTGTCAGTGGGAGTGTCATCAGATTTGAGATATGAGACACCAAACCCACTATATTTAAATAGTCAGCAGCATCAACTGCTGTATTGTTGGATCATGTGACTAAACCGATTCTATGCCACCACAAGAAGACACTTGAAATGGCAGCATCATTGTCAGAAGAGTTTCAGACATTCCTCTCATTCTTGGAATAACCCAGAGGGAGAAAGTTTTTTTCAAGAGAAGATAATGATAATCTCACCCAATTGAACCAGTAGTAAACTACAGTGGAGTGTAAACTGAAACTGAAGTGAGCCGAGCCATACTGAACCATGCAGTGGAAAAGTGGCCAAGAAAATGTCACACCACTGCCTTTCAAAAGTTACAGCAGAACTAAAGACTTATCAGATTAGGCAAAAACACCTGTTGAGTTTTTAGTGAGTCTGTTTGAATTGTAGCCTAATTTAGTTGCTCTTCTGCTGCTGTAGCTCATCTGCTTCAAGGTTTGACAGTTTGTACATTCAAAGATGCTCTACTGCAAGGCGTTTTTGCATTGGTGGTCTCAGAATTTTCTCTAAGATTTGATAGGTTTTATTTTTTTCCCTCAGCCAGTGATTAATGATCAACTAATACTAAAATACTTGAGCATTACTAGCTTAATACTAGTTATCTATTGTTTCTGATCATGTCTGGTTTGTCAGCTGCAAAAGATAAGCTGCATGACTTTTGTCTGTGGGTGTCCACTTTGCTGCTTAATGGGTTTTTATTCTTCACTGCATGAAAGTGTGAGAATATTATTTGCTTGAGTCTTACACTGAATGCATTCAATTAAATTCATCTAATTTCTATAGTGCTTTTACAATGTAGATTTTAAGCAGCTTAACATAGGTAGTTCTAGCAAATTATAACTGCTTAAATCCAGTTTTCACAGTTGAAGTTCAGTTTAGTTCAGTTCAGTGCAATTCCAACGATGCGCAGCTCCACAAGTCCCAAACCTGAAAATTTGGGACTACCAAATATCAGTTAATGCATGATATTTGGTAGTCCTGTCTGAACTATTAAAAGGATGTTAATTGGATGATAATACTTTAACTCAATATATTAATAAACAGTTACACACTGGCCTCAAATAAAGAAAAAACACTCATGAAACACCCCCTTGTAATATTTCCACCCTGTATGTTCTATATACGGCGACACGGTGGCTCAGTGGTTAGCAAGAAGGTCGCTGGTTTGAGTCCCGGCTCGGCATTTCTGTGTGGAGTGTGCATGTTCTCCCTGTGTTGACGTGGGTTTCCTCCTGGTGCTCTGGTTTCCCCCACAGTCCAAAGACATGCGCTATAGGTGAATTGAATAAACTAAATTGGCCGTAGTGTATGTGTGTGAATGAGTGTGTATGGATGTTTCCCAGTATTGGGTTGAAGCTGGAAAGGCATCCACTATGTAAAACGTGCTGGATAAGTTGGCAGTTCATTCCGCTGTGGCGACCCCTGATGAATAAAGGGACTAAGCTGAAGGAAAATGAATGAATGAATGTTCTATATGCAAAGCACACAGTATGCATGAGCAGTCTACACTACAAATAATTGAATAATTTTCAAAAGCTTGCACTTTAATAGCACATTTTGTGTTTCTAGGCCCCAAGAACACTTTGTAAAACCGAATGAGGAAAATGCATTAAAGATGACATTTTCAGTTGAAAACAGTCTTATGTAAACAGCCCCTCAAAGCAAAAAAAGAAGGATAGTTTCCTAAAATTGCTTCTGGGATCATTCACTTTTTCCGTCCTGTCTCTGTCTGTCTCTCTCTTTCTGTCTCTCACTCCACTCCCCTTTATCTTACTCATCTCTGCTCTCTCCGCTTTGAAGAAATCATGCAATTTTGTGACTCCACTAATGAAACAGTCATTTAGCTCTGGACTTTGATCTATCATTCATTATACTCTCTACGCTCGCCTCACGTTTCCTTTTATTTGCTAATGCTGTGTCCGAGACCGTCTTTTTGGTTGTTGTTGTCTAATTAAATGTAATTGCTTATTTTTTTTTGTGGTTGTTGTGCGCCCTGTCTAGCCTTGTAATAAGAGAAATTGCACGGATGGTCCACAGAGGAGCGACGCCACTGACAAGACGCTCCTGCTGTCACTCCTGGGCACGGCCTGTACATCTGCCGCTCTCAACCTTATCATTACACTCCGCTCTGACACAAACACACACATTCACACCCGCAGAGGCCTGCTGAAGTCACTCGCCTTCCGGGAAAGAACTTTGACTACATGCTGTCACTCAAAAACATTGTGCAATACGGTTTTGGCTTTGCGTGTTATACATTGCTAAACTGTTTGTAGTGTAGACTGCTTGACATTACTTGTAATGTAATCAAATAAAGCCCTATTTAAAAAAAGAAAAAAGAAAAAAAAAAGTAAATCTAAGAATATCCAGTGATAAAGATAATAGAAGATATAGTTATAAAAATGATTTTAAATTAGCGATGTTAATCGATTAATCGTGAATCAGATCTAAAGCATAAAATTGTTTTTGCATAGTATGATAGTATGTTGATTTTGAATAGCCTACACTGTAAAAAAAACTGTAAATTCACAGAATTTTACTGTATTATTTTAGTTTTTTCATGTTATTCTGACAGTTAGACATTGTAAAATAACAAGAGAATACTGTAAATTTACATATCCAGTGTAAAATCACATACACTGTTAGACGTTTTATTGTATTTTTGTGGTAACTTACTGGCAGCACTGTACAGTAACTTACCTTTACAGTAACTTACCTGTATATGTGTTTTACAGTAGCAGGGTCCTACCGCAATATCATTTTACAATTTATTTGTTATGGTAAAATGCCCTTTACCACATTTTAATTTTACAATATCTTCAACTACAGTAGCAGTACTTGATTACTTTGGTTAGAGCAAAATACAGAAAATACCTAATATGCAGTAACTTACTGTAAAAGGTTTTAAATTACCCTCAGTGGAGTGCATATTACAGTAGTGAACTGAACAGTAGTGGATGCTGTATTTTACTGGGCGTTTTTGCAGTAAATAATGTAAAATTGCTGCAATGTCTAGCAGTGATATACCTTTATTTATATAGTGTGTATATATATATATATATGTTTTTTCTATTATTATTCTGTACATGCATGTGTGTTATGCATAATATGCATAATAAATATGCGCAGTACAGGCATCTATTTAAATACAAACTTTAAATTTTGGATGTGATTTATTGCAATTAATTGTGATTAATCATTTGACTGCACTAAATATAAAACTACAGCAGAATTCACACCACAGCTTGAATGCTGAAAGGGGAAAAGTAAATCACTTTCAGAACTTATCAAAAAAATGTAAACCAATAGCCGTTGACTTCCATAGTGTTGTTTCTTTCTACTATGGTTGTCAACGGCTTCCAGTTTCCAACATTCTTCAAAATAGCATCTTTTTTTTTTGACCAACAGAAAATGGGAACTCATAAAGGTTTGGAGTCACTTGAGGGTGAGTAAATTTTCATTTTCGGGTGAACTATCCCTCGAAAAGAACTGAGCTTTGAATACAAATAATGATATTGTCCTATTTACTATATTGTTTCATTTTATTATATTTTACATGATTAAAAAAGTACAACAAATTGATATAACTTAATGGTTTGAAGGATGTGTATAACAATTTAAAATGACAATTAATTCGTATTTACACTGCAGTGATCCTTTAATAGATGTTTTAATACACACCAAATAATTATTGACCTAAATCATAGCTAAAGTATAGCTAAATTATTGTTGCATTAAATTACATTTCATTGGGTGTCTTCTGTAAATCATAATTAAAAAATTATATGATAGACATTATTTTACTGCATTGCAGGATGCATTTAATCTGTGTAGGAAATCAATTAAAACAATATTACACTCTTTGCATAAAAGCCCCTTTTGTCTTTGACTACTAATGCTAGACTTGTTACATTAAATTTCCATAAATAAATAAATAAATAAATAAATAAATAACTAGAACCTCTGATAGGACAGTTCATCTTTTTAACCTTTTTAATTCTGACACGCAGCAGACAAAACACATAATTCTCCTTCAGCGTCCTGCAAAAGCATCCCAAATATTCCGTCCGAATTCCATTCACAGACACTGGAGGTTTGTCTGGAGCTTCTCTGACGGACAAGACAGTAAATTACAAGCCAAGCGGCGATATAATGAGGACCAGGGAGTCCGGTCGACCCTAACAGGCGCTCGGCTGAAGGTGTGTCTCGCTCGCTGGATAATTAATCACGGCACTGATCTGGAGTCAGCTCCTCTAATGACAGGCCTTCCCCGCAGCACTGTGAGCCCGGGCTCTCTCTGCTCTGGTGCCAGCAGGTCTGCCACCGAGCGCACGCTGGCTCCGGATCAGGTTTCAGCCCCGTATGAGAGAGTCTAGCCCGGGTAACATGAGTGTGCTCCATCGACAATGATCAATTTAAATCTCACTTCCTGCAGTGTAAGCATAGGCCTTAAATTAATTGCTTTGAGGTTTGATGAGGGCGACTTTATTAGTCACAGAAAAACAAGCTTGTGAAATGATTATTGCATGTATGGATATAAAAAAAGGGAATAAAATATTAGTTTGGAAATATTCAGTAATTAAATGTTTTATTATTAGAATAATACTATATTATATATAAATTAATTGTTATTAAAAGTTTTTTTCCCCCTTCAAATTGTGTATTGAATGTGCTTCATAATATCTTTAAACATTTTATATTTATTAATATCCTAGGCTTTATTAGTAACAGAAAAACAAGCTTGTGAAATCATTATTTCATATATGTATATACTAAATTTTGTAAATATTCAATAATTTAATGTTTTATTATAAGATATAATTCCCAGAGATGGGTTGCAGCTTGAAGGGCATCCGCTGCGTAAAACATATGCTGGATAATTTGGCGGTTCATTCCGCTGTGGCGACCCCAGAATAATGAAGGGACTAAGCCGAAATGAAAATGAATGAATGAATATAAGATATAAATAATACTTGACATTATTATCATGTTCATTGATTTTAATGTGTAAACTATTAATATTGTATTGTTATATTTTTGCAATGCTGCTGTTATTATTTTACGAAATTGACGTATTATATATTTATTTCAAATTGTGTTTTATATAAATGTGCTTCATAATATCTAAAATGTATTAATATGCAAGGCTTTATTAGTCACATAAAAACAAGCTTGTGAAATGATTTAATCATATATGGATATAAAAAATGGAATGAAATTTAAGTTTGAAAATGTTCAATAATTAAATGTTGTATTATCAGATATAAATAGTACTTGACATTATTATCATGTTCATTGATTTTAATTTGTAAACTATAAATATTTTATTGTTGGAATTTTTTACAATTCTGAAATATTTATTTATTATATATATTTTATTTCAAATTGTGTTTGAATGTGCTTTATAATATCTAAAAGAAATCTTCTATTTTTTAATATGTATTAATATTTTTCATATTTTTTATAACTGTTTATGTATTTTTTTGGCTCTGGATGTTTTATACTATTCACTCCTTGAAATGTTATTAATTCTTTCTTTATTAAATAGGACACGTGTACTTTAGGTTAAATTTATTCTCAAATTAAATATGTTTTATTAATAATGTCAGTTTTGTATTCTAAATAGTGTATATGCACATATTCTTTATTATTTTTTATTATTTTATAATTTAATAATTATTTGTATGTAAATTTGAGAGATAATTATAGTTAAGTTTGAGAGATTTGAAATAAAAAAACTCATCAGACAAATTTTTTGTATATTTTTCTTATATTTTATATTCATATGTTCTATTTTCTATTTATATATAAATATGTGTGTG
>CAIGQW010012936.1:3370993-3396025 GCA_903798125.1 Danio choprae | reverse complement strand
GTAGTATATAAATAGAAAACAAATATTATTAAAATATAATACACTTTTCAAAAAAACTAATGATAAAAGGTCCAACCAAAAACATAAAATGCTGAATGTAAACATTGTACTTTCAAGATTGCAACTGGTGTGTGATATTGCGCTCATAAAAACGATTAAAAAAATATGACCTCAAACAGTGATTTTTGTGCTACCACAAAATAAATGGTAGAGCATAATATGAAATGATTCAGTCTTTATTTTGTCCATACGATATACAGTTGAAGTCAAAATGATTAGCCCTCCTGTGAATTGTTTTTTTTTTTTCCTTTTTCAAATTTTTCCCAAATGATGTTTAACAGAGCGAGGCATTTTTCACAGTATTTCCTATAATATTTTTTCTTCTGGCGAAAGTCTTATTTGTTTTATTTTGGCTAGAATAAAAGCAGTTTAAAAATTTTTTAAAACCATTTTAAGGTCAATATTATTAGCCCCCTTAAGCAATATTTTTTCCGATTGTCTACAGAACAAATCTTTGTTATACAATGACTTGCCTAATTACCCTAACTTACCTAATTAACCTAGTTAAGCCTTTAAATATCACTTTAAGCTGAAAACTAGTATCTTGAAAAATATCTAGTAAAACATTATGTACTGTTATTATGGCAACGACAAAAGAAATCAGTTATTAGAAATGAGTTACTAAAACTATTATGTTTAGAAATGTGTTGAAAAAATCTCTAAACAGAAATTGGGGGAAAAATATACAGGGGGGCTAATAATTCTGACTTCAACTGTACTGTATATCATCAGATTGCACAGCCCTAATGGTTTTAGAGTGCTTGACTTTCAGAACATTTTGGTATTTAGTTGTGATTTAACTTTATTGCCATTGTAAAATTGTGTTGTTAAATCAGTTAGAAAATTACAATTGTAGACAATTTAACTGAATATAAAAGCGGGCACACATGCTTCTGACCGCATTGAACTGCAGCCAGGTCTTGATTTCACTACTGCGGGGGACTGGAGCAACTCTGTGGCGTGTTGACGGTCCCAGCACTGTGGTCTGGGCAATTATCCCTTTGCCACCCTCTCAAAACGCTTAAACATCCTGATTACCCTCTAATTGGCCCTTTAGTAGTGTGTCATTCTAGTCTAGTGGCCTGTCCAGTGTACAGCCAATGAGGTGACGATGAGGCGGTGTGCTTGCGGCCGAGACTCTGGAGAATGTGCAAAGTGTGATCAGCTGATGATGGAAACTCTAAGTGGCTAAACCTCCTCATAAATCAAATTCATAATGACCCATTATAAGTCTGTGGCGTGCAAGCTGTTAAAGACATGCTCTCGGGTGGCGCGAGTGCCACATTAAGAGCCTGCAATGCTGACATGCAGTCTGTCCCGCAGAAATATGGCAAAATCTGTCTGAATGCCAGTGGCTTGCTTCACCTGCTTCTGTAAAGTTGCTTGTTTAATTTCTGTTGGTTTTTACCACACAAAAGCATGCCCCGATTTCTGCCAATCCGAATGAATTGAATTGTACTCTTAACATTGTAATCTGATTCAAATATCTGTTTATGTTTTATATACATTTGTATAATTAATAACAGGTGTATAATTTAATATGTTTTATCTTGTTTGTACTGTTGTTTATTGAATATTTCAACTTTCCTAAAAGTGCAATGTTTTATTTATTTTTTTTATATTTCCAAAAACAAATATGAAAAATATTTTTAAAATCTATTTTAAATATCCAAAAACCACCAGAACAGGGTTTTAAATTTTGCTGACTTATGTACTTACATTATTTCAAATGTTTTGAAGATTGTTAAAATCTAAAGAAATAAGCAGTTTAATCTAGTGACATGGACCATGTCTTGTGTTGCCATGCTAATGAAGTCACACTTCCTCGATTTTTGGTTTGGTTTGATAGAAAACAGAGAAAAAAATCAAAGACGCTTTAATATATTGTGCATTTTAGTAGACTGCACAGAGCAGTATTTTCACAAAACCTTAAAACGTATTTAGTGTGATAAAACAGCACTGCTTTTTTCTTACATGATCATAGGAATTGTTGACTGTATCATAATAAAAGCTGATTTTGAAAAGTTTAGCACATCCATGAATTCCCATAAGATGTAATGTAGACGACAGCTCCAGGCATAATCAAGAAACCTTTGTTTGTTGTGAATACACACCCTATAGTGGCGAAAAATGCATAGTTTAAATCAAACTAAGCTAACTTGAGAAGCAAAACATAAATGACATTAAGAAGGGCTGCACAATATATCATTTTTAGCATCGATATTGCATGTGTGTATTCGTAATATTCCCATCGCAAGATATGCAATGTTGAGTTGAGATTATAGATGATCCAATGCTATCTCACAGCAATTCGTAATTTTTTTGATTTAGTGGCTAATTCGTATGAATTCGTACAATCTCATTCATGCAATTTAGTACGATTTGCTCATCCCCCAATGATGGTTGGGTTTAGGGGCAGGGTTTGGTGCCACGCCTCCTTTTTAAAATCTTATATTTTCGTATGACTGAACTCGTTACGTTTCCTGGTGAGATCAGGCTGGATGATCAGGAACCACAGGTCAAAACACATGAGATTTGTTCGGTCACTGCATATTTTAACCACTATATACTGAAAGTTTATCATTTTCGTGTGTTTTTAAGACTTGTGATTGTGTGAGCATTTTAAAACATTCAGGCACAAGGAATTGTATAATTTGTATTTTTAATAATAATTGATTTTATTGAATTATTCCTTCAATGAAGACTGCAGTGTTATTTTGCATTTGATTATTCAATTTCTGTACCTGAATACTGTTTGATTCCCCAGAAAACCATAAAGAACTGTTTATTTCACTTTTATCTTTGCTCTATTGTATTTATGAGATTGTAGTTTAATACATTTAATGCAATGATTCACTCCACTACAAAATCATTCCAATCAATCTAAATAAGTGGCTTAATTCCAAATTCAGCTAGTTAAGCCATCTAATGAGTTGTATTTCTATCACAATATATATAGCAGAAAAATTAAATATTGCAATGTCAGAATTTTCCAATATCATGCAGCTCTAACGTTAAGCGTTGTTTTCTGAAAACAATAAATATCAAAATGAAGTCAATTTAAACGTATAGGGGGAAAAAAACTTTCAGTGGGATAATAAAAATAGACCTCACCATAAATCAAATTCATAATGACATATTTTAAGCAAGCTTTTAAAGGCTCAAATGCCACATTAAGAGCCTGACACAAAGTCTGTTCTGCAGAAATATGGAAAAATCTGCCCGCTTTCTCCTCTGTCTGTCTTGTATGATTCTAATGCTGCTTTCAGAACATGACATCAGCCTGATTTTTGCACATATTGACCTATTGGCACATATTGCCTACTATTGGGGACACAAGATTCAGTCTTTTTATATATATATATATATATATATATATATATATATATATATATTATACAGTATGTAACCAGTGTATCCTGAGTGCTTTACACAGTACTTACAAAAAGACTAGCAGTTTTACATGTTTCTTTCTTTCCTTTTTGGTCTTACTATGTTGGATATAAGCTCTTCCATACACAAACAGAAAAATGCTATTGGAGGTGATGTTGATTTATACATGGAGTAAAGGCTTGTGGAGCTTTTCTGGCTATAAGCCAGCCATTACAAAACACACTACTTTGGTAACCATGAATTTTCGACACTGCTGTACACCTGTCCTTGTAGATGAGATAAGGAGCATCTCTCAGTGTGGTGGACCGTGTTTCAATGAAAATAAGATTCTCTGTAGTTTGTTACAAAGACTTTACTCACAGCCTCAACCCATGACAGTACAGTTGGATATTTTACTCCAATATTTAGATTTTTGTCATCATTAATTATTTTATTTTGTTCCAAATTCGTATTTTTCAATATACAGTTTTATTTACATTTGATTACATTTGATTTTGTGGTTCAACGCCCCATTGACACATTTAATTTTAAACACACTAATAGTCAGATCTATATGCTGTAAAGCCGTAATTATATTTTCAAATCATAAAATACGCTTGAAATACAACATGCTCGAATTAAAATGTTTAGACTTTTTATGAAGATCTAATTCCATATGGGACTAGACTACAGATAAAAACAGAAACAATCAATTTATGATAAGAACCAAGCCCATTTCCTTTGAAAACGGAGGCAGTCCCGAGAAATGGCATAATCAATGCAGTATCAGAGATTAAGATAACAACAGGAGAATCAACTGTGAATTCATCTGTAAAAATGTTTCCTTCAAGATGATTATCTTTGCTGGAACATTAAATTAGTCAATAAATAAAACCTTTGTTGTCTGTAGAAGAAGAGAGGATGCAGATGTTTTCCACCACATTATGTTTTGGGGGAATATAGAGTTAAACATATACATAAGAATGTGTCTTTTTTTCAATTGTAGTTTTATTTCTAAAAAAACTCATAAATTTTTACCATGATTTACAGAAGAGGTCCATAAAAATGTAATTTAGTGTAACAACATTTGTATACTATTATTTTGTTAAATTAGCTCCAAAATACAAATTAATTGTCTTTTAAAAATATTTACAAATCTTTTAAATCACTAGCTTTACCCATTTGTTTAAAATATAATGTACAGACCAGAATATGTTTGGTTACCTTTTAGATAAATGCTGTTTTTCACAATCATTTGAGACATTAGATTAGATAGTTTACTTGCATTTAATATGCTTTCATATAAAATCACATTTGTAATTTAATTTCATTCAGACAGCAAAATATAATTCTATTATTAAATCTTTGGTAAATTAAATTTGACATTTGTTGACTTGCTGATTGGCTTGTGGGGGTAAAGGAAGAAAAACATACCTATACATAACCTACAGACAAAAAAATGTAATGCAAGAAAAAGTAATGTCAGCGACAACACTATTACATTACCACTATGAATAGCACTTAAGGCGCTAATGTGTGACTTCATATGACTCGTCACCATCTGTCATGTCCAAGTGACACAGATAAAAAGTCTTTACAAGTCAAATAAAGTAATACGCAGACAACTTCTTCTCCTTTTATTTGAGGCCTCACTGTTATTTTATGATATAATTGTTGATACTTAGCCTTTGTGCTGGTGTGTATTTTCTCACGAGGCAGCCAACTGTAAAATGGGAGGTTAATTGACCCAGCCCACGGGGGTGGCGTGAGGTCACCGCCACCGTCTCCGAAATATCCTCTCTGTCAGTTTCAAGTTCTCCAGGGATCTGTTTTGGGCCCCCTCCCTGTTTTATTTTGGAGGAAACTGTTAAGTGTCCCATGGGTAATGCTGAGTGATGTAGCCCCAAGTCTGCACACATGAATAAGCACCTTGAAAATAAGCACACTGCCTAGGCTCGATGGGGGAAGAGAGCGAGCCTTTGAAGTCCTGTAATGTACACCTACCCCTCCCTCTTTCTCTTTGGCTTATTTATGGTATTTGTTTCAAGTGTAGTTGAGAAGAAAAACTTTTCCCCCTTCCTTGCATTCATATTTAGAGTGAGGGCCGGTGAATGGGCCCTGGGTAGGAGCACGGTTGCTCTGCGAGGAGATGGATGGTATGCTCTTTTGTTTGTGGAGGAAGTGCATTTGAAAAGGTCATTGATGGAGACCCCGAGGATGCCCCTCTTTCATGTGGATCCGAGCAGCTTGTTTGTCATTAGCAAAGAAAATGGGATTAAGTGAAAATGGCCAAAGATGACCTAAGACAGTCTATACAAATTTAAGGTTGATGAAAACAGTAGTGCAACTTGATTTGTGGTACATTCACAAGTAAACATTGTTTTTCTATTTGAGTCCTTGTAAAGCGGAGTTTAAGTAAAGTGTCTGGTGCATATGGAGAGAGAGAGAGTGTTTCTACAGGTGGTTTGTCAAGCCCACTCACCTGTGTGAAGCACATCCAGAAATGCACAATGTTTTTATAGAGATATAGAGTGATTTTAAGAAAGTGTCTGGTGAAAAGGCTTAAAATGGTGATGTTATGTGCATGAATATTTAGTTTAGTCTCTAGGAATGAGTGATCTTTACCACCATGTAAAAACCCCCCAAAAAAGTTAAAATCAAAATAACAAGTAAACAGTATGAATAATACTGTGAATACAATGCAATATAACAGTACACTTAGGTGTTTTCATTGTGATATCTCACGATGAACAATTTAAAAACAATTTGTTTCAGTGGTATAAGCACAACCAAGTTAATACAATGTTAGTCAACATCCAGAAAGCATTTTCTGTGAATGCTTAATCATTGTTTAATTTATAATCAAACCATTTTCTTTTTGATTTTGTGGTTTAACACTTGGCATTGGACGATAACTGGTTTCACGGTTTTAAAACCGCCAAACATTTTTGTTATACCGCTCCTATACAGTGTATGTAAGTTTTTTTTATGACTATTTTATTTAGTTTTTTAGGACAACAGTATCTTCAGCAGAAAAAAAACATATCCCTCCATATCAAATGCTACTGGTCAGCCCATGATTTAGCAAACATTTGAAAAGCAAATCCTTTATACACCAGCATACCTGAACAGTGCAGTGGCTTACTTTATATCCAAAGAAAAGAAAGATCTCCAAAGATGCTTTTAGTTAAAAAGAAATCAGTGTTTTTGAAACCAATGAATACAGCAGAAGTCAATGATTTCTTTTTTATTATTTAGCCTGACATGTTTACTGTTGCAAAATATTTTAAATGTTTCTTAAAATAAAATATGTTGTGTTCAAACAATACGTTTTTTGGGTTTTTTTTTTTCCCCAGACATTTATAAAGAACATATTTTAGAGCAGTTATCATAATACAGTGAAATAGTTTTTTTTTTTTTTTTTTTTATCCATGGTTATCATACCGTCAGAATCTTATACTGGCCCATGACTATTCAATATCCCACTGACACATTTCATTTT
This sequence comes from Danio choprae, assembly GCA_903798125.1. Taxonomy (NCBI): domain Eukaryota; kingdom Metazoa; phylum Chordata; class Actinopteri; order Cypriniformes; family Danionidae; genus Danio; species Danio choprae. Next base: position 3,389,091 of record CAIGQW010012936.1, on the reverse strand, counting down.
AAAAGTTTAGGAGATGGAGACCCGAGGATGCTCCTCTTTCATGTGGATCCAAACAGCTTGTTCTTGTCATTAGCACTACTGCGCTGAGGTGCTAAATGTTGTTTGCCTTTCGACAGTGGCCAAAACCGCTCTTTTTGAAGTAGCCCCTCCAAATTAATTCTGGTGCTCTCAGATGACACAGATAAACTTCATCGACACGTATTCAGTCGCCCTGAACCCCTTGTGCAAACGCGCAGAGAGTAATGCGTGGGTAATAGCTGGAATTAGGGGCAGCATTGTTTCGGTCAGCGCCTCACGCTGCCACGCAACGGCATGCGGACCAAGTAAAGCCAACACATTTGCACCTCACTGAGATCAAAGATTTGAGGCCTTTTTTGTGGATGCAATCACTTAGGCAAATGAGATTCTGTGTAACCACCTCTTTGTGTAGTTTAAGTTGGGCTTTTGTGTAGAACAAATGGGGGCATTATGGGTTTGGCGGAGGAAGAGGTGATATCAAAGGGAAGCGGCGTGCCCTATTAAGCCCAGTAAACTGTACGCGCTACAAAGGAGACAATTGAGGAACATTAAATTGGCTTTGGCTACTTCCCTTCAAAGCGGGGAGAGTAGAAGTGAATGTGACATAATTGTCTTTAATGATGAAGATCAGCGGTCCGAGCGCTCCTCTGGAATGACATTGTCTCTTTTCAGAGGGAGACAGGAGATATGGCTTTCTTTTCCAAAGCGATTGTGTAAACCTCTGTCGAGATTTGCAGTGTTATCTGACTTCAACTTTGGGTGACCTACAAACCTCAAAGAGTAAGATGGCTGTACCTTCAGGGAATCACAGATCCAGACTTCAAATGTGAAGCACATTGAGATATTTAGGTTGACTATATTTAGTTGCTATTTAAAAGAATTAGTTTACATTAGTTTAGACTGCCATTGTTAAGCAATCTTATGCCTTTTGTTAAACTCTCTGCTTAATCAAAACATATGTAAAAGTCGATAAATGACAAAAACACCATAAAAGTTGGCAGTATATTATATGATTTTTGCTTTGTGTGCAGCAGGCCCAAACCTATGTTATCACTGGGTTTGTTTCTTATAATGTCATCAACCGAAATGAATCCAATCCAATTTCATAGTGTCTCATACTCCTACACTTTGCAGTTCTCATTTTTATTTACAAGAATTCTGGACCAAACAAAAAGGAGATTATTGTCTCGTGAGCCAAAACAGTTGCCACTGTGTCACTAGAACTAATGTATTTGACGTTTTGATATGTCTAAGATGGTAGATATATGGTGGTATGTCTATGAAGAAAGTTGCCATACGCTAATGGCCAAGATTGATGTCTGGATGAAACATTTGCACTTAATAAAATATTTGAAATATATAATAAATATAAAGACTTTTTGTTTATAAAATATAATACTTTTAATGACCATCAAAATAATGTTTTAAAGCAATGTTTTATATTGGGTAGATGATAACTCTAAATTTGGAAAAATAGACAATTATATGTTGAGAAGGAAAAAGTTAAGTTTATGGAACAGGTTTTATTTTATTATTCAAAACAAATAGCAAAAATAGCAAAATTAAAGTCTCCAGAATTAAAGTATATACAGTCAATACAGCATTATCACTTATTAATATTTTATTGATTATCCCTTGTGTTTGGATGTTAGCCATTTTCCTTCACATTTTTGGTGTATTAAGCTAAAACAATTCAGGCTATTTTTACACAACAAAGATGTTAAATGAACTCTGAAAACTTTATGCAATGACAACATTTTGGGGGTTTGAAAATGCAAACTTAAGAATAAGGTAAAAATGGTGATGCCATGCACACACATAAATGGTATCCACGGGGTCTTAAAAAGTCTTAAAATGTCCTAAATTTTAATCCTTAAAAAGTCTTAAATTCACTGAAATATTGTGTTGTAGGTCTTAAATCATTTTAAACAGGTCTTAATTTTCCTACGTAAAGCTACCCAATTGGGCTAACACCTTATCCAATCACTAACATTCCATCTCAATAAAAGTTTTAACAAACGTTTATTTATTAACTCTTTGGTTTAATTTTGTTTAATTATCTTCCTTACAATAACAATTGTTTTTAATGTTTTGTTTGTTTTTTGACTGGTTCATTAGAAAAAATCCTCAGCGTTCAGCCTTGTGTAAGTCTGAAATTTCATCCATAATGGTCTTAAAAAGGTCTTAAAGTCTTAAATTTGACTTGATGAAACATGTAGAAACCCTGACATTACATGTTTACTTATAGGCATGCACAAGTACTGTACTTGACAACCAAAATAAAAAGAGCATATTATAGGAAAATATGTGTGGCAACCAACTGGCTTGGCATTCATGAAACAGCATTTTTCTTTTGTAATTTTTGTGGATCCGTGTGAACAGGGATCATTTTAACTATGTTGTTGTCACTCTGTACACACAGCTTATCAAAAGAAAAAAATCATAATCATAGGCATAATCTCATTTATAAAAAGTAAATAATAAAGATCTTGCTATAAAATGATTGTGGTAAACACATTGCAGAATTGCGTTTAAAGGTATTTGTTTAATCGAATTGAAAAGTCATATTCAGACTTTTGTGTTGTTAATTGTTTTTCCTTATTGCTCAGATTGTGTCTACAGAAAGGTTTTTGATCTGTTTACGATTTAAATTGAATCGATCTCAGTGGGACTGATGGGTGTGAGTGTTTTAATTGTTTTTTATTATTTAGCCATTAGATATATTTATAATAAATATAAACATCTGTACACTGTTTTAACTTATACATTTAGTGTACAGTTGAGTCTAGCATTTCCCTTTTCTCCTTTTGCTAATGGATTGATACTCAATAGAGACTTTTTATGAGTGGGTGTGGAAGCTTTTGCACTAATCAGACACTTAAATGATGACGACACCCCGCACCATGGTGACAGAAGCAGCTTCTGTCCTCCACATGACATGACCATACGCTCAAAGCAAGCCACATCATTAGCTCAGTGCTGCTATAGGAAACTACACACATTACAGTACATGCAGTTCAGTGCAACAAGTTTGGACTCTTCTTAGCACACTATGCACAAAACCAAGTGTATGATTTCTCTTTTGTTTGTACAATATAAACATTTTAGTATATGTAATGTATAAAACTGATTTTCACACACATTAATGAGTATGGCCACCCACCTTTTGAACAGTTGAACCTGTTTTGTGTACTCAATCAAAAGCAAAACAGATATAGTTTTGATGATTAAGTGTATTCAACCAACAAACCAATTTCTCTGCGATTCTGTAAATCAAGTAAACATGATACTGAAAAATAAGCGAAATCTGATTGAATCCGTAATGATCTTTGCTTAGTGACACAAAACTGAGGTGTTTATTTGATCTTGGCTTTATTAAAATCAAATAAACTGCTTTATACAAAACAAAAATATTATACTTCTTTAAAAACATTAAAAGTCCACACCAGTGTTGGGCACGTTCCTTTAAAAAGAGTAATTAGTTATAGTTGCTTCTCACAAATAGTAACTTAGTTAGTAACTGAGATACATAATTAACTAGTAACTAATTACCATGGAAAGTAACTATTGCATTACTTTAAAAAAATCTAATGTCAAATGACTATAAATTAAATATAAAACATTGTACACTAATCTACGCTATTTTAATGTTGTTGTGGGACAATGTGAGAGACAACCATCAAATTCAACATATCCTTATATTATAATTACTATAGTTGCATAATAGATGGTTTTGAACTTATAGATATTAGATATTATTTTGTTTAATTCTGTCTGAGTAATAAGTGTTTGCGCTGTTTTAGTTGTAGTTGCTTTGATGTCATGGCTTCGTCTCCTCCTTTGGTAGCAGAGCTCACGTTATCACTTGCGTTCTTAGCCACAAATTTTGTGATGGCATATGTGACGACGTGAGGTGCTTCATTAGATTAGACTTACTTGTCACAGACACAGAGTTTTTTTTCTAGGGCATAAGTTGCACAATACATAAACTTTCTTACCTTTCACCTCAACGAAGAAAAAATAGTGCTATTTCCAGTTTGCAGAAGCTACCTTTGAACTTGTTGGATTTACCATTGTTCTGACACCTGGTCATTGGTGCGTGCGACTGACTAAGCCAGTCATCACGGTCTCAGTTACACAACGTTCACAGACACACCAATCATCATCACTGGTTGGTTATGTGTCCTGCCCTAGCCCCGAACACACACAGAAAGCGAGGTCCTATGGCTGAGAGAGACACTGCTCGCATAAAAAGCGCTTCAGTGTTCTCAATTATAGTAATGCGCATTTTATTGTCAGTAACGGTAATGGCGTTATAATGGGGGAAACAGTTATTCAATTGATTACTCGTTATTAAAAAAAAAGTATCACCTTTATTTATAGTGCCATTATTCCCATCACTGGTCAACACAGAGACTTTGTCAGAGTCTTAACATCTCTGTGGCCACTGCATGCGCGTAAAGATCATAAACAGTGTAGACATATGACAAAATGTCAAAAAATATAATTTATAAATATTCTGTACATTACAGTATTGGTCATACATGTTGCTGTCAAGTATAGGCTTTGTTTCATTCTTAATATTAAGGGACCTAATTATTTTAAAATTTCTTTTAGCTTTCATTACTTTTTTTGTGCCTCATAGCCAGTAAAATAACCAGCCTTTGAGAAAAGCTTGTTATTTCTGTGCCAGTTTGATGCAGGCCACATTAAACTTTAGCTGGCTATACTAATAATAATAATAATAAAATGTATTTCTAATGTAACATTGATATGAAAGAGGTTTGTGATATAAAAATTATAGTGGAGCATTAATTACATCATAATTTTGCACTGAGCGATCATGGAGGGAGCAGTAAATAAGTATGAGTGAGAGATTGGGTTCATGTATTGTATACATGAGTATATAGTATGTCCTTTAAACATTCTTGATGGTTTTGGCAGTCTGATATATTGCAGTGTTCTGTTGACATGAATCAGTGCACTCGATCCACAACAGTATTCAGGCACATGGCAGCTGTAAGGGCTTGTACTGTTGGAATATTGGGGCTTAATGTTATCCAAGAAAACATTGTTGTGTTATGCAAAAGTATGTCCAGTTGCCATTGCATATTTGCTAATTGCCATATGTGCTCGGCCATTGGCATGATGCACCAGTAATCTTGGTTCTTTATACCTGGCCTCTTCCAGACATCTACAGACCAGACCAGTCCAATGTCTTGCACTGTTAGTGTAAAATTACAATGAGAAGTCTGTTATGTCACATATTCACCTGGTCACCACTGTTGTGACTGCTGGTGATTTTTGCATTCTGGCCTTGCAGTCGCTGTGGATTTATTCCAAATCAAAACACCCCAATAATCTCACGTGTTTTAGAAGAGATTAGAGTAGTGCCCAGAACATAAATTTTCAGTTTAAACCAGTATTAACAGTCTGAAATCAATCAACATCTGGTGTTAAATTTCATTTTTGTAATTCTGATCACAAGAGGAATGACTTTTCAGTGCAGATGTAAATGATTTTAAAATATTTTAAGTCTATCAACCTTTCACTTTTGTAGTTGAATGCTTTCAAACATCCACAAAAGACCTCTTCTTGATGTTTAATATTCTTAAACATTATGAGATGTGTTGTTAAAACATGTTGTGATTTAATAAATAAAAAAATTTATATTTTTTAAACATTTTTTAAAATCATTCATTCATTCATTCATTTTCATTTCGGCTTAGTCCCTTTATTAATCTGGGGTCGCCACAGCGGAATGAACCGCCAACTTATCCAGCATATGTTTTACGCAGCGGATGCCCTTCCAGCTGCAACCCATCTCTGGGAAACATCCATACACACCCATACACTACGGACAATTTAGCTTACCCAATTCACCTATACCGCATGTCTTTGGACTTGTGGGGGAAACCGGAGCACCCGGAGGAAACCCACGCCAACACAGGGAGAACATGCAAACTCCACACAGAAAGGCCAACTGACCCAGCCGAGGCTCGAACCAGCGATCAGCGACCTTCTTGCTGTGAGGCGAACGTGCTACCCACTGCGCCACTGTGAGGCCTTTTTAAAATCATGTTCATGTGATTGATCCATGTGTAATACATTACACATTTTTTGTCAAAGTGAGATAAAAGGAGGCTGTTTGTAGTTTTTCACACATTAAATTCTCCACCAGTTTTTTAAGGCATAGTACTGTTGTTTCAGAGCCAGTCATTTGTCAACACGACTGAAAATCAGTTTTCCACAAGACATCGTAACATGACAAATATTTATCATGTAATTATGCCGACAGGCCGTAGTAACCGAAATGTCTATAAATCACTTCGTAAAACTGTGTGGAACAAGAACCAGTGTTCAGACCGTTCTCAGATGTTCCATGACATAACAAACCCTTTAACAACAAACTGTGCACCATTTTACTGACCTAAAGTGTTGCGTTTATTTTATGTCAAGCATCCTAAGTTTTAGAAGAGATCAGCGAGACATCTTAAAATAAAATCAAGCATTTCAGATAAAAATATATAAAATTTATAGTGCCTAAGTGTATGACCACTGTCTGTTGACTTCATTTTTCAACATATAGGACGTGTTGTTCTAGCCAGTTATCTGGCATGTTTTTGTTTTGAGGGCAAAAAATACATCTCTTACCAGTCCTGATTCTAAAGACCGTGTTATACTTCTTTTACATTCTTCGTTTGAGGTCAAAATGACATTTGAAAAGGCTGAGTGGTGGTATGCTTTTATTTGAACACTCCAACAAATAATGCAAAAATATCACGCCTAAAACTCATAATTATACAGCTAAACACAACAATGGCGGCTGAGAAACAATTTCATAAACATAGACAAATGGCAATATTTAATAATTCGATGATGAAAATGAACTTGCACAATAATATTAATATCGTGGGCACTTTAATATACAGTGATTAAGTATTTATTATTTAAACTTTTAAAGTGCTTATTAAGAATATTCAAATAGTTGTATTTTGTTGTGATGTTCATATCAGCACCAAATGATTAGAGATTTTATATGCCATTTCTTTTCAAACATTAACATTTTCATGTGGACAAAATTATTGTTTTCATTAGAAGAAAGAAAAAAAATGGTCCCTGAAATAACTTGAAACTGAAAAAAGTAATGATTAATCAAAAATGACTAAAAATTAACTATTGAAAATCATACATTGCTTTCAAATTTTGGTTTAACCGAAGTATTAATGAAGGCAAACTAATGAAACTGGCCTGGACAAATTTGAAGGGTACCAACAATTTTGCCCATGTCTGTAACCATAATGATGTTGATTTTAATGCATTAATTGATGTTCACGAACGAGACTTTATTGTAAAGTATCACCTATTGTACGTTATCATTCTTTTGCAAGTTAATTTGTTTAGAACATTCATTTACTCTGATCATGTATATACCAAAAAGCAGTACACTAAGATATATATATATATTTTTTTTGCTTTATACCTGTTATATTATGTCCTAACTACAAGCGACTTGACAAGATTCCAGCGACTAGCAATTTGGCTGTTGGCACCAAACGTGATGCGACAGAAACATTTAAACACCAGAAAATTCATTTAAATATCAGCCACTGCCCTCCCGACGAAATGGTAAGGGTTATAATGAGTGACTGATGTTGTTGTCACAGTTCTGACTTTCAATTTCAAACCATTGGCTAATTATTTTATTTTCAAGATCTGAGGTAATCTATCTTCTGCTGCTGTATTGGCAATAATGTCACGTAAAATGGTTTTCATATTGGTGGCATTTAACACTGAATAAAGTACATAATCTGTACTTGAGCTGATCATTGTCATAGTAGTTTATGCCGTTGTTTTGTCGCAACGTCACGAAAATAGAAACTGTTTCTAAAATAGAAAATTTCGCACATCACTGTTGCAGATGATCCTGACAAAATTTCAGTATTGGCAATAAATGTCACATAAAATGGTATTCAAACTCCATATTGGTAGCATTTAACATTGAATAAAGCACATAATCTGTACCTGAGGAGATAATTGTCATTATCTATAGTAGTTTATGCTGTTGTTTTGTTGCAACGGCACAGAAATACGGTTCTAAAGTAGAAGTTTTGCACATCACTGTTGCAGATGGATAGGACAAATACTCGTTTTAACATGAAAAAATAAACCTTTTATCATGAGTCACTGTATCGTATCACATGTAATTATGAAACAGTGTTAATCTTTTTGCAACTTTGGTTAACACTGCTATAATACCATATATTGTGATAAAAGCTTCAGCAATTAGAAAGAAACAACCAGAAAACAACAAGAAAATTGATACTGGCAGAAACCAGAGTTTCAGAACTCACCCACTGATTGCTTCAATTCTATGGACCAATGGTAGCTCATAGGTGTTTAGAAGCCATAATGAAGAGTTCACTTTGGTGAGCTGGATTTTGTTCCAAATGACATTTGAAGTACACTGGGGCTTTAATTCTAACCCTTAATTCTAACCCTTTAATTCTTCAAAAGTTACATATTCTTACCTAAAGGGTATATAATAGAACCTCAATTTTACATTTTAGGTACATTTGGGTACTAATATGTAACCGTTAAGGACCCCTTAGGTATAAATATGTACCTTGAAAGGGTACAGCCCCAGTGACAGCTCTGGTTATTTTTGTTTCTGAGAGTGTAATTTGTCATAGTTTTGCATTTGCTGTTTTTATTGTTTTAAATATCACATTGTTCCAATGTTAGCTCAGTAAAGATCAGAAAAGGATGGTGTGAAACTATGTTATGTTTGCCATCTTGACAACTAATGTTATATCACAAAATTCATGTTCACCCATAGTTTTGGACAATGTTGACTGTGATTGACTGCTTCGACTTGAGGTAAACAGAGCCTTTAGAGAATGTGGCATTCTGCTCTTTAACTCTGTGTTTGGACTCTGTCAGGCTGCCGTCTGCCGCTGAAAACCATGCATCTTAGAGAGCTCATATCTGTGACGCCTGCCATCATTACAGTCGGATCTCGCTGTCTGTAATTTGCGAGCATGGCAGTCAGTCAGCTAGTAAAACAGCACAGGGTCATTCCAAGCCATTCTACAGCCAACACTGACCCACAAACTTCCACTGTATGTGACACAGACGAGACATCTTTGTATTTATGCACATTACTGAGAGACTTGGGTATACAATTGCACAAATGCTAAATGGGCTTGTTCATTAAATGCAATACAGTAAAATGAATTGTCTTTCAGTTTATTGAAAGGTTGAAGCTGCTTAATGATTTTCAGATCTATCTACAATCAGAATATTCTACAATCTGTTTTAATCACCACATCAGTGTTTTCACCTCTTTGATGCAAACATCTAACAGTGACGGGTAGGTAGGTAAGATCATGCTAGTAATTACACACAACCCTTAAATTAAAGACAACCACTTAAATGTCATTCATTTATGAAGCGTATCTGCCATTATAAATACAGAGCTGTGGAAAAAACACATCTCTTACCACACATAATGTTCAAAATGTTTCCTTAATTGTATACTGTCGGCTCACTTCCTCTTGCTTAAGGTTAATTAACATGAAGACATCTGATCAGGAATGTCTTTTTCATTTTTAAAGCTGTATTTAGATTGTGTTTTAATAAGAATGTAATTTGCATGCGTAATTTGTTTATAGTTGGTTAAATTGTGTAATATTCAATTCTTAGTTTAATCAGTTTGAATATTTAAATTCTTCGTCTTTTTTGAGAGATCATGCAATGATTTACAGAAGTCATCCACTTAAATGTCATTCAATGTAACAAAAGTTTATTTTATATATATATATATATATATATATATATATATATATATATTTTTTTACATTGTTTTTTATTTTTTTTTTAAGAACAAGAATCATTTGGTGAGATAATAAAAGTCTATAAAGATCACTGTGCAGCCCCAGAATACTAATTAATTGTAATTTTAAACTATATAGTTTCAGCATCGATATCGCAATGTGCGCATTCGCAATAGTCAAATCGCAAGATATGCAATGTTAAGTCTGAATTATAGTTGAACAGGAACCACAGAATTAGGGGTGTCAAAATTAATCGTTTTTTCGATGCACCACAATGCAGACATGGACTATTCGATATCGGTTCAGTAATAGATCATAACCGGTTATTACGTACTGACGTCATTTATATTTTGTGCGCTAAGTTGCAGTAGAATACTATAGCGAAGGAGGTGAGGGTGAGTAAATAAAACACTCCAACTACTTAAAAAGCAGATAATTGTGCACAATTCACTGCTTGTGAGTTTGCTGGACAGTCTTTTTACAGTTTTAGAGCCAATCGCTGTCCTTTCTGTTGAGCAGGTGAAGACAATGACAAATCATAGGAGTGTAAGAACTCGCTTGACAGCGTTCAAATAACCAGCGGGATAAGTTCATATATCTTACTGCTTGTATTAAAGGACAAAATTGTATTACAAATAATATATAAATATATTTATAGATTTTAATACAAATTTTTTTCTTGTGTTGTGAAGAAAAAAAAATCTAATTGTGTATGGAAAGCATCGTCAATGCACCATGATGCACCGAGACGTTTAATTGAACCGAATCGATAGCTTGAAAATTGTGACCGAACCGTGAGACCAGTGTGGGTTCACACCCCTACACATAATTGTATTTAATTACTGTATTTATATGGAATATATACAATTTATTAAAGAAATGTATATATTTTATTCTTTCTTAGAATTTTTGTCTTGTTTCTAGTCCAAATATCTACATTCCAAAGTGAAAACAAGATAATTTTACTCACCCCACTGGCAGATACTTTTGCTTGTTTTAAGGAAAAACTCTTACTTTTCACTTGTTCTCAAATTAAAAAGCAAAACAAGATGTTTACTTGATCTAAGAATTTTTTTGATATTTGGACTAAAAGCGAGACAAAGCAAAGCATTTATTGTATTGTAATTATTCCATTTCTGTACCAGAATACTGTAAGGCTCCCCAGAAAATCGTCAAATAGTGCTATTCAAACTATCTTGTGAAACTGTATTCATATCGCAATCTTTAGCGCAGGAAAATAAAATATCGCATATCAGATTTTTTCAATATCATGCAGCCCTATTTTAAAACCTTTAGCATGCATTGCAAAACTCTGCTTATGCTTTTATACTGTACATTTTATTATACATACTGTAAAAAATTATTAGTAACTTTAATAAAAGTGAGTAAACTGGTCTTAAAAGCAACAAGTTGACTTTTTAGCAATGGGTTTACTCCTTTTTTTTAAGTAAAGTTAACTAATCACGATAGATAGATAGATAGATAGATAGATAGATAGATAGATAGATAGATAGATAGATAGATTGATAGATTGATAGATAGATACTGTAGATGGATAGATTTTAAGAAACAATGTTTGCTCAAACTACTTATTTTAAATTAGTTGAAACAGCACAATTGTTGAGTTTTTTTGGGGGGGACAACTTAATTGTTTTATCTTCCATTCACTTAAATTTGTAAAAACTAATAAGTAACTTAATTCAAATCGAATGTGTGGAACCCAGCATTTTTTTACTATGTAGATAGAGATATAGATGGGTCGATAGATGTCTCCTACTGTAATTAAACTGTCAATCAAACCAAAAGATTTATCAACAAAATGTTATTAAATCGGATATTTCTACACATACAGCCTCTTGTCCCATTCACTTTGCAAGTGGTCGTTGTCGAAAACTGCCAGACTACCTTCAACAGCACACACATTTGAGGGTAAATGCTCATTTCACATTGATGTGTCTGGGTTCTTTTTAAGTAACTCTGCGTGTGAGCCCCAGTTACTTAACTATTTGCTGAAAAATAGTATGTGCTGCGAAGTGTTGACTGATCTCAACTTCAAAGTGAAGCAGGCTTTAGGGACAGTTCACAAACATTCACACTGCTATGTTCAGAAGCCCTGCTATGGCTGCTTTATTGTACCTCGCTTGAAAAAAGGACGGAAATCCACCTTTTCACACTCGTGTTTACTTACGATTTCTGCCGAACACTATGGACTCTTGATTTCTCTTAGTGAAGCAGATCTAATGGCCTTGACCATTCTGCGAAAGTCAAAGGACTTAAATGCTCGACTATGCTAGACTTTCGAGGTTTGGGTTTCTTTTGCGCCATTGTGCAGCTCGGGATTCCTTCCACAGATGTTTGTGGTCTTCAAGCTGTTGACGGTATTGACAAAAGCTGGGAGAAAGCCTCTCTGATACCAGCCGAGGCACATGCGATGGGAAAGGGACAATTGCAAACTGTATATCCTGTGCTTTGAAATGCTCACCCCACTGCTTTGTCTCTCTTGACAGCTCCAGGTAAAAGCCTTAAAGTTTCCAATTACAGCTGGGAGAAATGCAAAAGGAAGCTTGAACCCGCAGAAAAAAAAGGATTTTGTGAATGAGGGCGTGTTTTTTTTTGCTCTCTTACAATATTGTGCTCTGTTTGAACTATACTATTATGTTAAAATGACTTGATCATTTAACTGTGCATGTATTTACAGTACAGTAAGCGCTATGATGATTTATTGGAAGGTTTGAAGTGCAATAAAAGTGCATCTCAAGCTCTTGCTATGAGCAGACAGCGTCATTAAACACTGCCACTATCAGTGAGCATCCTTGAACTTTAAAGAGAAGGTGACTGTAGTCGGTCTCCATGTGCTAGACCATATTAAAGCCCTCTCACCTTCAAAGAGAGAGAGCGAATTCACAAGCAGACCTCAAACAGATGCTTGTTTGTATTGTGTGACCTGTCTGTGTAAATGCATTTGAATGCATTGGATCAATCAGACATGGGTGTCTATTTAATCTCCATTTTAAGGCGTGTTGGTTTTTATTATTGATTGTTGTAATATTGGTCTTTCATGTTTTTCTTGAGTCCTTTTTTGTTATGTACTTCAAATCGATTCAATTCATCTTTATTTCTATAGCTCTTTTTTGCAATGCATATTGTGCCAAAGCATTTTATTAAGAAAATTAAATAAAAAGCCATAACAGTATTTCTGATTGTGGAACATTGCAGCATATCCAGCAAGCAGGAGAGTAGAATGCTGGTGTAGTTCTAGTTCAATTAGAACTGATTCAGTTCACTTTAGTTTAAATGTCACTGTTAAAACCCTTTTATTTCAAATAGCAGATTCCTCGCTGATGATTTTGGTAAATTTGTTTCAACAAGTACAACACAAAGTGGCTTAAAAGTAGCATCTCAGATGCAATTAAATGCTGAGTTTGACTTTGAATATTTCTTTCAGCAGTGGAAAGGTCTCTTGTGGCTTATTAAATTTAGACACACCTTATTAAATGCCTTAATTAAACTTCTAGAAAGGAATATATCAGCCTTCAGCTCTGACCACTCCTAATTTGAACATTCTTTACATGCACCAATAAAAAAAAGTTTCCATTTGAAACATATACACTCTCTTAATTGAAGCATGACTTCAGACATTGTATATTTTATATCATCTGTACACTCTTTATTTAGAATAAAATAGACATTTAAATCAGCTCTATATGACTGTAGAATGAAATGTATATACATTTAAGGTAGACTAGAAAAGACTGATGCATCTTCTTTCAAACAGGGTTGACAAAAATATTTAAGTGCCAACTGCCTTATATTATTTACAGTATAATACAGTAATTTACTGCAATTATTTAAGTTCCGTTGAGAAACAATTATATCTACTCTGCAACGTTGACACGAGAATATAGAAGAAACCAGTTGAAAAACAGAGTATCCCATTCCAAGTCCTGCTTCCCTTGACTTCTGGTCTACTTCTCTGGGAGCTGGTGAAAGAAAATTCCTTGAATGTTCATTTAGTGTCTCTGGCACGTGTGCAGACTCCGTGAAGCCTTGCCACCATCTCCTCGCTGCGTTCTGCAGGACAGGCCTTCCCCGCAGTCACAGCGCTGGAATATCTCCAAGCCATGAGTGCCTTTCCTCTTGTGCTTGGTGCAGACCTGGCCTTCTTTTAGGACAGGCTTGCAGATTTTGGACCAAAAGTGACGAGCGCAGCAAAGTCCCTCTGCACAATCTGATGATCTCAGACAGTTCTCTCCCTCCAGACCTTCAAAAACACCATAACATTCATTAATATCTAATAAAGATCTTTTAAAGGGATGATTCACCCTAAATGCCTTTACTTGTTGTTGAACACAAAAGAAGATATTTTGAAGAATGTTGTGTACTGGTAGCCAATGGCCGGCCATGATAGTAGAAGAAAAATACTATGGATTTCAATGGCGTATGATTTCCCTGAAAATATCTTTTCTTTATTTTTAAGCAATTGGAGAGTGAATAAATCATGACAGAATTTAAGTGAATTGTCTCTTTCAACCAAGTCTTTAAAATACATTTCATTACATTAATAATGTGGTCTTAAAGTGATAGTTCACCCAAAAATTAAAACTATAAACTAAAAATTAACTATTTGCTCAGTTTTTACTCACACTCAAGTGGTTTCAAACCTGTATGCATTTCTTTCTTCTGTTGAACACAAAATAGGATATTTTGAAGAAAGCTGAAAATCTGTAACCGGTTTTCAGCTTTCTTTAAAATATCCTCTTTTGTATCCAATAATAACTCAAACATGTTTGGACCAAGTGAATGGAGAGTAAATAAATGATGAAAATGTATCCCTTCTAATGTCTTTTACATTTTAAGAGTATTTTTACCATATTCAATATACATTTTTAAACACTCATGCTTACTTTCTGATTACGAATAAATAAAATTAAAACTATTTTAATATATTCAACACATACATCATTAGAGTGCTCAATGATGCGCAAACATATAAACATAACATTGTTTACCTTTTAGCATCTGATTTTGTGGTGATCCTTGAGTCGCAACTTTAGATGGCATGAGAGCAGTAGAGTTTTCGTGGGCGATGGACACAAACTCTTCCATGCCAAGCTGCTGAATCATGTTAGGATCATTTGGAATGCAAACACCTATAACGAAAAATGTCATCCTTATTATCCAACGTTACCTATAAACATCAGACTACATAACATAAAAGAAAAAATGTGTATTCTCCGCGTTTCATGAGCCTGATCTTACCATTGCTGCAGTGGTTGCCAGGGCAGCACATCGCATCCCGGATGCAGCGCTTCCTGCGCTTCTTGCACTGGAGACAGACACCGCGAGACTGGAAGCAAAACTCCTCTCCGCCGCATTCCTCATCACTCTCGCAGATTATAGGCTGCTGGAGGTTTGGAAATACACTATTAGTTTAACAACCACCAGCTGTCTGACATAGGATATGCGTATGTGTATGCTTACCTGCGGTGTATCGAGGGCGAAGTTTAGACTGCCGCTGTCCGCAGGTGACACGTCCGGACTCGGGCTGACCGGGTGACTGGAACCCGCCGCACCTGAACCGACTTTAATAGCGTTGGAGTTGAGCATCGAAGAACCGGCCACTTTGATGCAGCCCATAAAAATGAGGCATGCGGTCGAGAGCATGGCGATGTGCAGCATTGTCAGGTCTGGTATTCCTTGAATTGTAGGATGTATTCCCGAGGTGAGCGGAGCTCTTCTGTGGTTCCTCATGAGCGCAAGCCGCTTCATTTATACGCGCGCGGGGTTGTTTGCGCTCCCGCCCCTTGCTGTGAGCAACAGAGGGCTGGATGAAATTTCAAAGCGTTGTGTCATGAGCTGTCTGTCTATCAGTGAATGCACGTCTTTATGAGCTGGCACCAAACAGCCACCAAAGTAATAGTGCTTATTTGATGGGAAAAGCTGTGAGAAATACGCTTATGTGTGATGCGGCTTCATAGAGCATAGGATTTGCAGTTTTAATTAAGCAACCAATATTTATTTTTTGACCATGCAAAACCAAAGTGATGTAAAGTTACACTGATGGATTCTACTACTTTAAATTTTATACAGAAAACCGAGAAACTATTTGGCTATAGTGCTATTGTGTTGATGGTCAGTCTGAATCAATGATTACGCATATTTGTGGAATTTGGGAACTTTAAAATAACATTTATTTATTTATAGAATAAAAAGATGAATTAATTCATATTTAAGTACAGCAATCTAGTCGTTTTGTTGAATTGATTGCTGCAGCCGGACTAAGGAAACCCGAGCTATAGGCCCATTAGTCCAAATCAACACCTTTACGAATATTTTTGGGAATATCAGAACATTAATAGACTATTATTTAGATGATGATTGTGTTAAAGTCATAAATTGTATTTTTTATTGTCTTGGTTATTGTATTTTTATTGTTATGCTCTGTTTATTTAAGTGCTTTTCTGTTTTATAATGAAATTAGATCAAAAATAAATGTACTTTAAGTGTAATTGAAAATATTTTGAATGGATGTCATTCATTGAACAAACAAAAAGCAAACAAACACATTTTCCCCTGGCATTTTTCCACCGTGAGTTTGTATATTAGAAATGCAGGATGAATTATCCGTCATAACGGGGCTCTTTGAAATGCGTTTGATTAAACAAGTGCAAAAAGATCAAAGTGAATATGCAAATAAGAAAGAAGTGAGAAGTTTACCGAATTAATTATCATTCAGTCTGTGCTTTTAAATACATAGTGCGTGATTAGCAACCGAAGATAAGAACGTGACGCTCTTATAGGTGACGTGGTTTATCTATTGATCTGTTTTATTATAGATATGATCAATACAATTATATAACAGATTAGTAGAAAAGTCTGCTTTCTGAAATATGAGCAACAAATATGTACATGCGTGACTCTAAAATGGCACTGCAAATGTAATGCATTGCTCTTATACGTGACCACAGAATTGCAATATCACTGGCGGACACAAGCTGCCCAAATGATTTAACAATTTCAAAGTGTCTCCCTGCCCAATACTCCGGGATAACTCCCAAATCAGCGTCTTTGATGTTGTTGACAGGGGTCACTTCTAATAGACGGGCACAGGACAAACGCTCAATACACTTCATTAAACGTGAATTGGCAGGGTTCATCCCCATCCCTTTGTCTATTGGCTTTGTTTTAATTGTACATCCAAAGCCTACAGTGGTGTAAAATGAAGCTTGTGTAAAGGAGCCTTTGATGAGCTCAGATCAAACAGGACTGAAGCCCGTGTCTTAATCAGACTTCCACAGCGATGGCATTTTCGCAAACAGTCCATTTGCTCGGCTTTTAGCGGCTTTTTGTAGACATTGTAGCCTACTCAGCAAATTCATTTAGCGGGATGCCAGGTAATCCTGTTTTAAAATTCCTGATGACAGCTCATTCAGGCCAGGACTCTCGAGTGACCCTTTTGAAGGTATTATTCACTACATTGCGTTTATATAGAAGGCGGCATTCGTTAATTATTATTATTATCATTATTTTTAAAGCGAACAAACTAAACAATTTATCCAACAAATAACGGTAATTAACGTAAGAAGACACATTCACATTATTCGCAGTTGCAGGTGTATATATAACTTCATAAATGACTAGCGATGTACTTTAAGTTCATCTCAGTTCCCTGAATCGATTCTATTGAGCAGGTCTATTCAAAGCGCTGAATTAGTGACTCTTATCATTTGTAGTTTTGATGTGGCATGCATGCATGTTCTAACATGTCCGAATAGGTCTACTAAGAGGACATGTTGCCTATTGAGGCTTTTGATTAGACTTTTTTTAGGCTATTAAAGGTCTTTGAGGGTGGCTGGCGCGTGTTCGTCATCATTTCTGACGTTGTATATGAACAATATCAAAACAGTCGGTCCGAGATCGCGTCGTGTCGGAGATGTTTGCCTGAGGTGAGAAAATAAATCAAACCCAACTAAATGATGAACCATGCTTTACCACACTTTATGAGTAATATGGCTATACTTTGCTCGTAAAATAGCAGTGTTTGTTTTCTGTCTCTCAAAATAAATCGGGGGTTAACTTAGAGCAAATGTGACCCTCCTGCATGGCCCACAAAACCTTATTTTATTTATGCTTATTTTAATTTATGTTGTTGATTTTTCTTTTATGCCAAAAACATTGAGATATTAGGTAAAGACCATGTCCCATAAAGACATTTGCAAATTCCCTATTGTAAGAAATATTAAA
>CAIGQW010012936.1:3348034-3365993 GCA_903798125.1 Danio choprae | reverse complement strand
GCATCGTGATGATATTATATTGTCATTCTGGCATTATATAATGAGTGTCATAAAATGGTCTTAAATTGACAATAATATCGTTTATCACAATAGATTTTGCTACAATATATCGCACAACAAAAGAATTGATATCGTAACAGGCCTATTACTAACCCTCATATTCTTCATACTAAAAACCGAATTATCTTTTTTTTTTTCTGTGAAATGTTTTGAATATTCAGACAGAGCCGGTTCTCATTGTATTTACAGGGTTTCCACACTTCTTGAAAGTACTTGAATTTTAAACATGTGGATTCAAGGCCTTTAAAGTAATTAAAAACAAACAACGGTCATTGAATTACATTTGAAATTAAATTAATTTATGTTGTTATTTTAGCAATTGTACCGTGTCGCTGTCAAAACAGAACTAAAAATGGTAAATTTATATCTTGTACAAGAACAATTTTATCAATATTTCAGAAACTACGTTCGAATATTACCAGTATTTACTGAAGTTCTTTTAGCATGACTGTTTAAAACACATTCAGGACACCATCAATACTAAGACATTTTAATGTAATTATTGAGTGCAAGTGAAATGTTAAGGACGTTCATGGCGCTACATGTGCTGAGGGAATTAAAAATGTTGCTTGATTTAAAATCAACGGTGCTTTAAAAAGTCCTTGAATCTGCTGTTCATAAACGAGTGGGAACCCTGTATTTACAATGGAAGTCTATGGGAACCAAACTGTTCGTTTACCATCATTCTTCCACAGAAGACATAAAGATTTGATTCTAATAAAGTTAAAAATTGTGGGTGAACTATTCCTTCAAGAGGAGTGTGCATTAAAAAATGACAAACTTTACTTTAAAACCAATCAATTTATATCCATAATAAGGCCTTAGCAAGTATGTCACATTAGAGTCTTTGTTGCAAGTGCATTTACACACAACTATGCAATTCTATCAGAAACTATAATGCATCACAGTCATGTCTCTACTTTAAATTCAGTTTTTTTAGAAAACGCTGCTTGTGCAATCTGTCACATCAAACTGCAGAGTAAAAATATGAAGGGCTCATTTTTTATATCAGATCCAGCACAAGGCATGAGTCCATATGCAAGGCTGTGTCATAAATAAGAACTCCTGTCTGTATTATTGGGACAGTTTTGAGAGTCGCGGGGTGCGACGGGAACTGGGACGCCCCCAGTTTCTCCGTGGGACAGAAGCATGGGCGAAGGCAACTTGGTGTCACAGAGCTGGGCTTGACGTCTTCATTGTCCTCTTTGTTCATCTTTGGGATGATGAACCGCACGGGATGCTCCAGGGCAGGACGTGTTTTGGGTTTCAGTTTTAGAAATCGGTGTCCCAGCCGGAGTTGTCATCGGGAGGAGGGTCCTCGTTGTCCTCAGGAAAGCTATCAAAGTTACTGGTGTCAGTCGGGCTTGCAACCTGATGCGTGAGCAAGGGAAATGACTTGTTAGATGGGCAAATATTGAGAAGGTGAATGTCACATACAATGGTGTAGACAAAAAAAACACTGAGCCTGGATAATTGAATGTCTTAATACAAAACAAATTAGTATTTAATTTAAATAATTATTTTAAAATGACTAAATTATTTGGTTTAAGAAAATAATAATGAATTTAAACTTGTAAACCTAATAATTTATGTAGTTTTATATTTCAGACATTACATTATCCAAGCATACTTTAAGATGATAATAATAATAATGAATTTAAAAATTGTAAAGTATGCTTGGATAATGTAATGTCTGAAATACAAAACTATATAAATTAGTATTTCATTTGATTATTTAATTTATTATGATAATTTTATTGTTTATTTTTAAATATCTAAATTATTTTATTTAATATTTAAATGTATTTTTATATTTTTTAATACTTAAAATACTTCCTAATAATAATGTAGTTCGTCTGTACTTATTATTACTGAACTTATTTTACAACCCTCCAAATATGTTTTTATTATTTTATTTTAAATCATAATCACTATTTTTACCTAGATTTAATTATCTAAGATTTCATGACAAAATGTTAATCTGTTTTAATTAAAGTATTTAAAAAAACAAGTTTGGTTGCAAATGTCACTGTAAAAAATGCCGGATTCCACACAATTTCTCCATGTTGTCTCAACACAAATCGATTGAGTTAACTTAATTGTTTGTACAAATTTAAGTGGATTGAACAAAACTCTAGAATTGTGTGTTATTCAGATCATTTTAAATAAGTAATTTAAACAAGCAACAAAATACTTTTTTTTAATGTAGTTTGTTTAATTCAAATTCATACTTTTGAAGTTGTACAAGCTTGGGTAGATGTGGAAATACTCACATCAGGAATAATTGGAGGAATGAGAGTTCCTTTCCGCAGTCCTTCCCAGTTAAAGCCTTCAAACCATCTGTGATAGGGAAAAAAGAGAGCGTTACGATCTGTTGTTTTACAAAAAAGACAACTGTGGTACTCTGTAAAATTACTATAATAGTACTCACTTGTGCTTTTGGATGTCTTTCACTCCATTTTTCAAGTTTCCTAACCGCTCAGACGGATTGTCCCTAGAGGAAATGATGAATTGGAAAACAATGTTACACTATTGTTTTTTTTTACTTTGTGTTAAAGCTTAACACCTATAACAGCAAAACACTTGAGGATAATATAATAAAGAAAAGCCATTAATGTGTAAAAAAAATCTATCCAGTAATCAGCACAGACTGATCTTCCACTCACCTGCATAGTTTTTTAATGAGATTTCCTGCATTTTTGGTGATCTTCTTTGGAAATTCTATCATGTCGATTCCTCTTAAAATGATATTATATGTCTTCATTGGATCTGGTCCTGAGAATGGGGGGCTGCACAACAAATGCACATAGATTTTACAAGGTTAAATAGAGTGAAGTGAAAGCATTTGACTTGAAGATAACTTTTTAAACATGTTTTACCTTCCAGTCAACAGTTCATACATAAGAATTCCCAATGACCAGTAATCTGCAGAGATGTCGTGGCCTTTATTAAGTATGATCTCTGGGGCTACATACTCCGGCGTTCCACAGAAAGTCCACGTTTTCTTCCCAAATCCAATCTTTTTAGCAAAGCCAAAGTCCACCTATGAGAGAACAACAAACAGTGTTTAAATCAAAATTGCATCTTTAGTCCATGTCTGTGTACTCCAGACTAGAAAACTTGTGCGTTTAATGCGTTCATTGTTTTCAGGGGTGTATACAAATTGTTGACCAATCAGATGAGATGCTCCTCCTGACAAAGCTTCAGTATGTGTTTTCTCATATTAGAAGAAACTTTATACTCACAAGCTTGGCATATCCTCTGTGATCCAGAATGAGATTTTCTGGCTTTAAATCCCGGTAGATTATTCCTTTGGAATGCAGGTAAGCAAAGGCTTCAACCACACAGGCTGTGTAAAACCTTGTAGTGGAGTCTTCAAATGATCCTCTATAAATATACAAAGTAAAGCACTGATGATTTGCTGGATTAAGCTCCATCATCGCCACCACAAGATCAATGTTTGTTTTACCTGTCTCTAAGAATGGTCCAAAGCTCTCCTCCTAAACAGGCCTCCATTAACATATACAGGTATTTGCTGTCTTTGAAAGTCCTGTACAACCTGAAAGAACAACCAAATTTTGTCCACCATTCATTTTATTTAGGATTTGACCTTCTAAGATGCTCTGAGGGGGTTTCAGCATTTACCTTACAATGAAGTCTGAATGTGCCTCCTGCATGATCTGCTTCTCAGAGCGGATGTGCTCCTGTTGTCGTGTGTCCACAATGTGACGCTTCTTCAGAATTTTCATTGCAAATGTTTTGGTCTCTTCACTCTTGAGCTGTACCTGCAGACACATGTAAAATGAGCCCAGAGAAAGTGCTAATAAGCTATTTTCCTATGGAAAAACAAGTGTCAGTGCTCCTTAAGTAGCACTTGAGTCATGGTCTATTAATGTGTTAGGGGTCCTTGAAGTAGATTGACTGAGAAGAAATTCTTCACATTGCGTCTCTGCAAAGGCACTTGCATGTTCACTTGATCCTGGAGCTATCTAGCAAACGGATAGCACTACCGGCATATATCACAGCCTCCAGCTAAAGGCCACATGTTTTTACTATGTTGCCGCAGTGCCAGAAATAGGCAGGTGGAAAGGGGAATCCTCTTCCCTGACCACTGGGCTTTCCTTTACAACAGAATGTGATCCGCAATGCGGACCTTTTCCCTCCTCCATAAGTTTGCATCATTTCTTCCCCTCTACATAAATGGTAATATTGACAATGCCATCCTGTCTCTCTATCTAAACTAACTACCTATCCTCATATTGGTCTACTTACAGCACACCTAACTACTCAACTACACTCTCAAAACTGCTGCATTTTTTGTAACCCAATGTATACCCAATATGAACAAACCCAACTGTTGAGTTAAAGTGTAATTTAAATATAATTGAAAAAATTGACCCAATGCTGGGTTTGTCTATATTTGGCCCAGCAGTAGGCCACAACAACCCAGAATTTATAGTATATGTATTATCCCAGAGTATATGTATTATCCACACATTTACTTACTGTCTAAGAATTAGCTGTTTGTCAATTAACTTCATCATTTACTATCTGCCTAACAGATACTTGATCACTTACAAACAATCTGTCTATCTACCTAAACAGGGGGCCCAAACTCGGTCCTGGAGGGCCAGTGTCCTGCATAGTTTAGCTCCAACTTCCTTCAACACACCTGCCTGGAAGTTTCTAGTATACTAAGTAAGAGCTTGATGAACTTGTTCAGGTTTGTATAATTGGGGTTGGAACTAAACTTTGCAGGACATCGGCCCTCCAGGACCGAGTTTGGGCACCCCTGCTCTAAAAAATGCTGGGCTGCTATAACCCAGTGGTTCTCAATTCCGGTCCTCGGGCCCCCCCGCCCTGCACATTTTGTGTCTTCCTTACTTAACACACCTGATTCAGATCATCAGCTCTTTAACAAAGAGATCCATGAACTGATCCTTGTGTGTCAAATAAGACAGACATACAAAATGTGCAGGGTTGGGGGGGCACAAGGACCAGAATTGAGATCCACTGCTATAACCCAATGTTGGATCAAATATGAACAAACCCAATGTTGGGTTCATTTTTTTTCAATTCAATTTAACTTTCTGGTATAACCCAATGGTTGTGTTTGTCCATAGTTGGGTTACAATAGCCTAGCATTTTTAATGCACATACAAATCTATCTGTAATCATCTGCCTATCCAACCACTTACTGTCTTGTCCATCTACCCAACCAAGATAATTAGGTATTATCTGTCTATATATTTTACCATTAACTATATTTACCAAGGTTATCCACTAAACCTCTTGTTGTTGTTTTTTTGTTTTTGTTTTTGCAGCTATCTATCTATCTATCTATCTATCTATCTATCTATCTATCTATCTGTCTGTCTGTCTGTCTGCCTAGATCTTCTTGAACTTTGTATGGCAGTAAGTCAGATGTCTGCCCTATTAGCTCTGTTGTGGAAAGTTACCCTGAATAGAGTTACTGCATTCCCAGACCTGATCTGTGCTGTGGCACTGCAGAAAACATCAGAGCTCATCATCCAGTATGCCCTGCTCTGTTTTATATAGCATATCTGTATTTAAGGCATTAAGCACAATATATTTGTATTGATTCTTCTTTTTACCAGCAAACCACAAGGCATCTACACCATATGCAATTACCTTATAGTGCTTTACTATAGAAGTACCTGATGAAATTGAATTTGAATATGAAAACATAAAAAGTGCATACAGAATGGGCCATCCTACCAGCTCAACTCTCCCAAATCCTCCAACTCCCAAGGTGTCGATAATGTTGAAGTCCACCAGCTTCAGGTTGGAGAAGAAGGCATTCTCCGCCTCGTATCTGCATTTTTTGAAGTGGAAAAAGGGAAACTTCTTAGAGGTTTGGATGGAGTATGTAATAGGGAATGTTGGGGCAGGAATTGGCGCAGGAAGGCTGTTTATTCGCTCCCTCTCTTTCCTTTCCTTGACTGGGATAGGAAGAAGCTCACGCATTTTGACCTCCTCGTGGCTTGACCAAATTGAATACTGTCAAACAACACTCAAAACTGCTAGCAATATTGCAAAGATAATCCTGCAATATCTGCCTTGAAATATGCAGTATAGTCCTCGCCTCAAGAACACGTATGGCAGAAAAATAATAACACTCTTCGTTCGAAAGTGGAGTTAAGGCGCCATTTCCAGGTTACATTTCGAGATTTAGGATGTAGCGTAGACTGAATGTGCCAAAGGACAGAGCAATCCAGATTGGTGGAGTCTTTCCGCATCAATATCGGCCTTTGAACAATCTTCCAGACACAAAGAATGGATTCTGAAATACCCAAATGTGTCACTGGCATTAGCAGAGACCGTACTAAAAGCTAAGCAAAAGTCCTCTCTGAAAGTCTTACAGAGCAATATATTGTCTTTGTAGCAGCAAGAGTGCTCACAGAGAGACAGTACACTTGACTGCTGAGACTAGTGCTCTTCTTGCAACTGAGTCCCTGTGCCAAATCTGAGCTTGACTGTGTTCACTCTCTGAGTACCAGTCTCTACTAATACTGCCCTGCCTGATCCAGCTTTATTTTTAGCATGCGAATTTAGCTTACGGGTCTCCTAGTCAGAAAAAGGTTTCCCCGCTCTACCCCTCACACCACTGTCTCTCCTTCAAGTTCAAATTTAACTTGAGAAGGACATTGGCACTGTATAATTATGAGCCCATTTACATGCTTTAGTGCTGAGAGAATGTGAATCTTTCAGTTAACACGTATAATAACAAAATGAGCTCATCTTGGAAATAAGTGTGATAACTAAGTCCTCTGACAGGAAGACTATAGAAGACGGGAGGAAATGTATTTTTAGCTAGATGGGAAGATTTCATGTTTATGATGCCAGCAAAGATTATTTGAGGGATCACTAATCTTACGTAATAGACTTTGTTACTAGTCTTAATAAGTTTTGAAACCACAGAAGAATGTTGGTAACCAAACAGTTGACAGAAGAAGTTGACTTTCAGAGTATTTTGTATTAATAGATTTTAAACTATAGAAGTGAATGTCTGATTACCAACATTCTTTAAAATATATTTGTTTGTGTTCTACTGAAATATGGCGTACATGATTGGACTGACATCAATTTAGGATGAACAATCTCTTTATACTATAATTTCTCATAAGAGTTCTTTGACTTGCCGTTCACAAATCTAGATGGTAAAATGCTAAAAGACTTGATGTCTCAAGTCTCATGTCTGAAGTCTCAGTACATGCACTTATCACTTTAGAAGCTAGAAAACACCCTGGAGGAGCACCACTGTTATTCGACACGGCAAGGACAAAGTATCTGCAGTTTCCACATTTAACTAAGACTCCATGGGCAGGGGGAAAACTGCCCTCTCCAACCTCTGCAGCCAATGAGACAACTCTGACCAATGCACATGTCTGCAGAAGATGAACACATATTGCCAAGACTTTAAAACCTTTTTTATAGGTATTTTGGTCAGTACATTCTTTCTAAATGAGCACACATTAGTCATCCAGATATGGTATTTTGGGGACAGAAATGGAGATACAGCCAATTCAGTAGATGAGGATGATTGGGAGGCAATGACGGTTAAGGGCAGAAGGAGGGAATTTGGCCATGCAGGACACCCGGGGTTATTCCCCTATCGTTTACAAGAAGTGGCATGGGATGTTCAATGACCACATAGAGTCAGGACTTCGGTTAAGCCTCTCATTCGAAAGACAGAAAGCTCACTTATTGATGCATTCTTCCACGAGAACAATTTTAGTTCTATTAACGCCTTATGGGTAAACTAAATGAGCTCCTGCTTCAGGAGTCTAACCACCACAATAGGAACTAGTGGCCTCTATTTTAGTGAATGCATGCCATGGAATAAAAAACAGCAGAGTATTTTAAAGTTGCCCTATTAAGCATTATACAAGGTCATAGTTTGGTTTTGGGGGTTCCTCCAACAACTGGCTGATATACAATCGAGGTCAAAAAAAGACTTTCATTGTCTAATAATATGCATTTATTATATGTAAATAGCTCAACCACTCCCTTATTATTTGTTTAGCCATACATTTTTCCAAACCCTTCCTTTGAATAACGCTAATCTGCGGTGATTGGTTTGATGACACAGTTTGTTGTGATTGATCTACTGCGTGCAGCGGAAGTTGGAAACGAATTGCCTGTCACAGCTTATCAAGACAGTTTTGAATCAACAAGCAGCCATGGTACGGAGTATATGTGTGAGCTTAATGCAGGAATACCAGCATATTGCTCTGTTCTTAACCATAACTCCAAATCATAAGAACAACATAGCATTAATCGACACAATTAAACTGTTTTGAACATTGACCACCACTCGTTGGATGTGCGTTCTGTTCAGCATTGAAAGTGAATGGGTTCAAAACATAGCACAGTGCTCTCTGCGTATCGTGTGTAAGAACAGCTGATGCTGGCGCAAGCTCAGAAGCGTATTGAAATTGGTAAATGAAGCACCAGGCGTTGTATTTTCCAAGTGGTTTTAGATGAGATATGTGAATAGCCAGAAGTTTTACCAGGTCTGTGTGCACAACAAGTTGGCGAGGCAATGTTTCTTTCAGACGTCATGACAAAACAGCTAAAGATTCTAAATAATGGCACATAGCTTAAATGACTCTTAAAGTGGACTCTTTATGAAAATATCGTTATGCACTTTCAAATTTCAAACCTCAGCTCAATGTTTTAATTCACTTACAGCTCTTACACATTGCATGAAAGGTCATTTTCAAAAACCCATAATAGGGGCTCTTTAAAGTTTTACAAGACATAAGAACTTTATTATAGAATTATTGGCTGAAATACCAAGAGTTATCATTGATTTTAGTTACTGGAACTAGTTTTGGAGGAAAACATAAGCGTGGTCTAACCCAACACAATAGCAACTACCACAGACAAAGTTGAATGATCAGTATCTGTTTAACATATAAAGTGACCGTGTCTCCTCAGAAGTCTTGGATTAAAGTGATTGATTCATTTCGCAGTGCCTTTATGTACTGTTTGAAACTTGAAAATGTTAGCTACATAGACTATCAATAAAAGGACAGACATTAAAATACTTTTAAAATGATGCAATAATATAGTGTTTCGATGGTGAATGTCTTAAGGTCTTTGCACACTGAAGTCCAAAATTTTTGCTTTTTCGTTTTTTTGTATTCATGTGAAAAATTCATCATGTAAACAAACCTTGCACACTGAGCCCGATGTGTATTAATTCATCCATTATAAAACAAAACGCAAAACATTTCAGAGTCAATTTAAGCAGTTATAGCTAGCTACTTTGTTCTCCTCTCTTCTCCAAAGTAGAAAAAGAAAGAGGAATAAGCTGCATATTGTGTTCATCCAATACTGCATTAGAGCAAGAAGAGATCAGCTCATTATCAAAGAGCTGTGCTATGATTATCCCCAAATACAAAGTTTATTTCAGGAAATCAGTGGAATTTTGATACACTGCTTGTGATACTTCACACATCATGTACGTAAACAAATCCTGAACAGAGACCGTACCTATAGACATTATAATAGATGGCGGCTGCGTTGACGTGTCGAAGCAACGGAACGAAAGCGGACCATGCTTTCTATTATAATATCTATGGGCAATACGTCAAATGTATAGACACACACACCAAGCAGCAGCAGGGAAGAGATGCAACAGTCACAGATTCTTAACTGTCTGCCATTCTGTCTTTATTTTATGCACTGTTTTTGTCATAAAGTTATCTGTAGCTCAAATGACGGCATTCTATATGTAGTCAAAACACCTCTCAAATCGCTTTTTCGGATGGGAAAGCGAGAGAAAAAAATGAACCCGGTTTGAATTTTTTTTATGACGGACAAAAGTTTCGGAGGCAGTGTGTCAATACGATTCACACAACGTGAGGTCGAATAAATTTTTTAAATTACGGACCAAATTTTCAGATTCAGTATGCATAACCTTTAGGGTGTCTTGAGGGTACAGTACAAGATCTATGAGAATTTAAGTTAACAATTCCTTTAAACAATACAGAAATACAAACGCACAAGTATGAGAACACTGGTTCAACAGGATCACTAAGCAACTACTGATCACGGATAAATAAACAGAGCATGCTAATTGGTTAACAAGTCAAGTTTCCACCAACTGTCGTTGACTTTCACCATACAACATCTCTTTTTAGATTTCAAATCAACCATTTTTACACAGGTGTTTTCTCCAGGGTTGTTTTTCATTGTTATAGTTACTTGCATGGGCACTCAAGTGTTTGAGCTCCATAAGCCGGTAGATGGAGTGGGCTGGATTTCACATAAGCTGTTGACAGGTGATATGTTAGGTGTGAGCTCCGAGAAGAGCTACCGATGCCTGACGTCACATAGAGGTCTACTAGAGTGATTTTCCACTGCCCTAGCTGAGAGCATGAGTTACAGTGTGTTATGAAAACCCATATGTACTTATAACCTCTCATGGGACAGTAAACAAATCCAGGTTACAGACTGAAAGGCATTGATAAGACGATCTGAAATATTAAGAGAGGGTTTACTGTACTTGCAGTACTCCTAAAAGCTCTAGTTGAGGAAAACATTTGATACATTTGGAGCTGCCTTGACGTCTTTAAAGATGCTTCTCTGGATTGACTTGATTTATTAAGCATGAATTTTACTAAAATGTAATTCCAGAAAACAACAACTATGTAATCCATACCAATTATTACATTTACCAGCTGATGTATGGCATTATATGTTAGGTATTGTTGTTTTCTATTCACCTGAGGCATGTCTGTATCCACCTTTTTATATGCATGACTAAATATAAATGCATATTTATTTTCAGCTCACTTCTCTCATTTTCAACATCTCATTTGTTGCATCAGTCAGTCAGTAAACAAAGACGGTATCACTGTAAAATGCACAAACCCAAGACTTTTCAGGAGGAATGTTCTAGACCTTGACTGGCCTCCAGACTCTTGTAAAAAAGCTGAAGACCAGCCGCATTCCTTCTTGCAGAAATGGCAGCCTTTCAACATTTATCCACTTCTGCTGTTACAGCTGTGAAAATAAGCCTTAAGTCCTAACTGTAGTCAGAGCGCGGGCAGTTTGCTCAGGGGTCAGTGGTTAGCTAAGAGCGGCTGGGTGCTGGGCTTTGACCTCATACACCCAACAAAGGAGAAATGGATGAAATGACAGAAAACAGCGTGCTGCGGGCCGCCTGCCCAGGTGTTCTCCACAATGCACCGTTTGACTGCATTACATCCCCTTGACTTAAGATGACCTTTTTTAAGTCTAGGTCAGATCTTGTTGACTTGGCTCTTGTCACGTTATGTTTTACTCATTTAAGTTTACACGTGTCTTACGTGACCTATTTGACCACATTGGCCCTTTGAATGATTATTAAAAATGTAATGATTATTAAAAATTATTCACAAATGCAAATGCCTTGTGAAATGTCCAGAACTGATTTCTCTGAGGGAGTGTGTCTGTGTGTGTTAATGGTTTCAAGAAGAACCTTTAACAAACTGAACCTCTCCAGTTCTTTATAGTTAAAAAAAAAGCATCCTAAAGGGATAGTTCACCCAAAAACTAAATTATATCATCGTTTACTCTCCCTTCCAACCCTTTTTGAGTTTCTTTCTTCTGTTGAACACAAAAGATATTTTAAGGAAAGCTGAAAACATTGACAAGTCAATGGTTACAGGTTTTCATTTTTCTTCAGAACTTCAGAAAATCTTCTTTTGTGTTCAACATAATAATAAAACTTATTAAGATTTGGAACCACTTGAGGGTGAGAAAAAAGTGAGAAAAAGTGAAAAAAGTGTTTTTAGTGAACTATCCCTTTAACTTTCTAAGTGTTCACACAAAGAAATAAATCTCCTTTTTTTTTTTTTAACTCTTTCCTTGCCATTGACAATTTTCTATAAATTATATAACACAAGCCCTCCCCCAAACGTATGGAATTTTACAGTAATTCATGTTTCACTGTTAGTAGGGGCTAGTGCACATCATCTGAAATAGTGCATAATCTCCAGATCCAAAAACAAGCAAAGAAGCAACTGAAAAAGACAATTGTATAATCCTTCAGTGATGCAATAGAGGAACCATTTTTGGTTTCCTAAAGGACCTTTTAGTGAACAGACCTTAAAATATATATATATATACTTTTTATTAGTGTGAAATATCTAATGACTCAAGAAACATTGTCCACTATAAAGAACATTTTGAGCAATAGAACTCTTTTTGAATGTAAACGGTTCTTCATGAAACCCTCAATAGCAATACAAAACCTTTATATTTAGGAGTAATATGTTCAGACTAGTTTCTGTGTGGAATTTGCATGTTCTCCCTGTGTTGGCGTGGGTTTCCTCCGGGTGCTCCGGTTTCCCCCACAAGTCCAAAGACATGCGGTACAGGTGAATTGGGTAAGCTAAATTGTCCGTAGTGTATGAGTGTGAATGGGTGTGTATGGATGTTTCCCAGAGATGGGTTGCAGCTGGAAGGGCATCCGCTGCGTAGAACATATGCTGGATAAGTTGGCGGTTCATTCCGCTGTGGCGACCCCAGATTAATAAAGGGACTAAGCCGAAATGAAAATGAATGAATGAATGAATGTTCAGACTAATATGTAAAACCCCAAAAGAGGTGTATGGGGACTTTTTTTTTCTTGGAGCAGACAAATGCTTGGCTGATACAAAAAATATCTTGCAGAAATTACTATATACCATTTCCTTTTAAGTGTAAATAGATATACAGAGATTGTAATATGCTAGATCCAGACTAACATCAGAGAGTGTGGAATCTAAGTCTATAGATGGTAGCAATTGCACCTAATTTCAACCAAAGCTCATTATTGATATGTACCCCTGTATACATTTCTGGACAGTGTGAAATACGTCCCAGGAGGTATGTTTTTTTTGCAGTTTTTGTTTTTGTGAATCCACCACAGACCGCTGTGTACGCTTTTTCAGATCTCAAATTTCTCTCGTAAGTGCCGTTTGTGCCTGCTCTTCTCGCGTAAATCCACCAGAGGCCGATGTTGACTGACTGACTGACCAATCAATTCTCCCATCCATCCCCTTCCCTAAACTCAACCGACAGTGTTTTCAAAAGCAATCCTGAAAAAGAAAAACCCTTGTGGCCGCTTGATTTTTACCACGTTTTCAGATCTTACCACTTTCTCATACTGTTATTTACTTGTTTGTCTGGAACTGTTCTTCGCCGGACTCGAACCCTGTCATTGTGGTCAACTCTGGCGGCGAGCCACTGGGCAAACTGGTAACAGTAGAAAAGCCATCCACACAGAGATAAACTGGTTGCGCAAAAAGAAACAGAAGCCGTTAAAGATGAATCCATTTCATCATTAAAGATGAAATGCAGCCAGACGTACCTCTGGCTACATAATTTGCGCTCTCCAGAAATGTATATAGGGGTACGTTTTCACAATTGGCCTGTGTTGCCTAATTTGGTAGAGATGCACATGGGATTCACACTCTAAGAAAATGTGGGTTGTTGTTTCCAATCATAGATGAATAGAGATAAACCCATCCATTGGGTTAAAAACTTGATTTAAAAATATATGTATTTGTCAGAATTTTACCTAAACAAAGCGCAGAACACATTTTTGTGAAGACTACATTTTTAAAAATGGTAGAGTTAAAAGTTTTTTTACTGAAATGTTTTTACCCACAATTTATTCTTATATTGCATTTCCATGAAAGCCACCATTATTTACAGAGTACAGAGTAACTTAAAGGCTGTCAAGCAAGCTCAAGTTCAGTGCATGCATGTGACCGTTCCATACATATCTGAAATATGATATGCTGTACAACCACCAATGTAAACAACACTCATGCTGTAGCACCATTTAAGGTTTGATGATAAAGTTCAAACAGAAAAAAAATATTCAGATGTATTAATATATTGATTTTAACAGTTCTTAAGTTAACAAGTTTGCTAATCATTGGTCCATACCAATTTTACACCATTTGCAAATATATATGCAATAAATAGTACAATAATACAATGTAAAATTGGACAATAGAAGTAAACTGCACGACTTGAGAAGGATTGTCCACGCTTATCAGCTTTGCGCCCTGATGTAACAACCATTAGCGGTTGGGTCATGTATCATTGGTATAATAGCCTTACATGGGCTCTGTTTCTCGGGCTGTTTTTAGATCTACGTGCGAGGTCTCAGTCACATGAATCCTAACAGCATTACTGACCTCGCACCAATCTCAGCTTTGTTCCTTCAACACTCTCTTCTGATACCACAGATAACAACTGTCATTATGATGTGCTCGTAGCCTTTCTCCAAACTACAGGAGGACAGTGAGAATGGTTTGGCTCTTCTACCAACTGACAAAGTGACAAGGTCTTGCTTGTATAATCATTACTGGTTACGAGGTAATAATGTAAACTCAAGGTAATGCAATTTTGCTAATTTGCATTGCATTCTCTACTACTACTAGCCACAACAATTTCTCATAATAAGTGATGGCCATCAAGCACAGCATTCATCGAGGGATACACTGCTATTGAAAATGTGTGTTTTTGTCACAGTATGTCATGGGTTTTGTGATTTTGAGAGCATAAAAAAATATGTCAAATAGACACAACTACCTGACAGCCTGTAATTTTACACAGAGGGCCAAAGCAGACTGATAACATTAGCTTTCTCTATGTGTCTTGTAACACTTTACTGTTACAGTTACCAATTAACACACACTTATGTCATTGGTTGTAAGAACTAAGGTGCTGTTTAAACTAGTGCAGATTTGTTTTAAAACGGCTTTTTACAATGACACTTGTCCTGGGGTATGTTTCCCAAACAACAACAGAACTCGGCTGACCTATCATAGTATGATGCATCGTTTGGGAAAAGAACGATGTAGTGACGAGTGTTTCCCAAAACCATAGTCACTTTGTGCACTCGTGCAATTAATATTGAAAACATGCACTCGTTTTATTAATTGAAATATAATTGAAATTAATTAATTGAAATATATGTAAACGGCACATATAGGGCTTATGTTTCCTTTACAAATATTATTGAGAATATTCCATATTCTATTCTAAAACATAAAACCACTCAGCTAATACGTATTCTAATCTCATATACAAACCGTTTACAATTTGACACATTCAAACCACTGCAGAAATGTTCTAACCAACAGGCTCATGTCATATACAGTACAGGGAATAGGTCATCTATAGCTTTCGTAATGAGCTACGGCTGCGTTCGAAATGGGATAAATGTTTTCAAAGTGGCAGGGGTGCTGCTAAGCTGGTTTACGTTAGGACTATTCTGAGGGCCCATGACTTTTGGGGGGCCTAGAATTCTGCTTTATTAGTATTAACAATACAAGCAAGGGGGGCAACCTTTTTTATTCTTTCATAGGGCTCGAATATAAAGCCCAAGGGGTGCAGAAATGTTGATCCTGAAGGGCCACTTCCCTGCAGTTTAGCTTCAACCCTGAAAAATATACCTGCCTGAACCTTGAAGACAGTGATTAGCTTGTTCAGGTGTGTTTGATAAGGGTTAGAGGTCAACTCTGTGTAGATATTGGCCCTCCAGGGTCATCGTGACCTATAGTATAGTTCTAGGGACTATGGCTGTATCCGGGAGCAGCCATTTCTAGTGGAGTCTGAAACCATAGTGGACATTCTGAAGTGTACTCAATCAATTCCACAATGATCTGTAATAATAAGTGTACAACCCATGTACACTCAGCAGCTAGAAACTACCCATAATGCACAGGCCAGATGAATTTCCATGTTTGAAAACAAGATTCCGTCCACAACAGAATTCTATCGATGTGGTTTGACTTTAGCAGGACTCGACTTAGCTTGGTTTGTGTACTCCATGACTTGGGACTTGACTTGGACTTTTACCACCTCTGCTAAACAGCCAATCAGAGTGATTGGTCAGACCAACAAAGGTTTAACATGCTTTAGGCAACCAAAAAAAGTTCTCAGTGGGGATGAGAGTGTGGAGCACGTCTTTAAGAATGGAGTTGACAGACGCTCAGCATTTGCCCGATGTTGGATGATGGCTGTCATCGCTCTGATGTGTCACGACCTTTAAATCTTAATGGTTTCATTCAAAAGCTCAGGGTTTGGCTGCTTAGTTTTGGAACTAACAAAGCTATCTCTAAATACTACAGATCTTCTTGGTTTGATTTAGCTGAAGAAATCTGTTGAAATATTTATCAGGAAAACAAATAGGAAAATACTTTACGCCAACGTGTTCAGAAAGCAACATGCCAAACACATGTAGTGACATACTGATGGATATGGAATTCATAGTGAAAGATACATAATACAGCTGAACTTCAGGAGGATGTAAGCAACTGTGTTGTCAAATGGTTTATAGGAGAGTGAAAGGCCAGGTGCAAAAATAAACGTCTTGCATAACAGTTTGTCAAGATTATGTTTCTGGAGTTAAAGGACTCCACTGTGTGTGTCTGGACAGTATTTAACATGCTAAATGAAAGTTCTTTCAATGATGATTTTGTGCTTATTGTGTCTCATGGTTGTAGACAATTATATGAACTGCGCTGTGGTGAAATTAAGTGCATGTTGTTATAAGATCTGAAAAAGCTAAATAATAAGAATAACAATTATTATAGTCTTAGCAAGCCTGCTCCAGATGAAGATGAAAGGTGCTCAAATCCCTCCTAAAACTACATTGGAGTGCCAATAAACTAGTCCTGTTTATAATGTATTATGACTGTAATATCTATTAAAAAAAAATGGTACTTTGACTATCACAGAGGGCCAATCAGCATTCAGTAATATGTCTCACATAATGATCTGTGTGATTGACTATGCAGGGTCTCCTCTGCCACATATAGAGGCTGTTTATGTCAGGCAATTCCCAAGAAAAACAACATGCTAGTAAGAGGGACAGGAGTCAGCTGCCCGCCCCGAAGCATGCCCTGCTCACGGTCAGCACACATCAGGAAGCTAAAAAAGACAAATAAAGGTAATCCCAAATTATTGCTTGACTGACGGCAAACGACCAATGTGAAATGTTTCTGCAGAACATAGTGTCCACAATTTTTCTCCTTTAGCACAGTGTGAAATGACATCTGCTTTATCTCTGTGCTCAGCTCGGCCAAAGCTTTTGGGGTAACCTCAGATCAGACTTGACAGACCTGTTGCCAAATGTCTGAAGTCCACATCAGTTTTAAATGCTGCAGGATCATTTTAGAAACCATGTCGCAGGACAATTCGTTTTACATTTTGAGTAAAGTTTGAGGTCTATGTATATATATATATGTATGTATATGTGTATATGTATATGTGTGTGTGTGTGTATATATATATATATATACATATACATATATACTTGTACATATATTGAACTTTATATATATTTGTGTGCGTGTATGTCTGTCTGTGTATATATATATATATATATATATACAGTACAATATATGTACAAGTGTATATTTATATGTATGTATATATCTATACATATACACTTGTACTTATATTGTACTATACATGTATATGTGTGTATATATAGAATCAGAATCGTTTTTATTGCCAAGTGTGCTTACACACACACACAAGGAATTGGTTGTGGCTACAGAAGCTTCCAGTGTACATAAAAAAGACGACAAACATTAAACAGAGATGCAATCAGTCAAAAAGCTCTGGATGTTAAATTGTATGTACAGATTTGTTATAAATATACAAGTTATAAGGTGCTGTGTAGAGAAAGTATTGCACGTTTATTGCACAGTAGGGGAATATTTAACTGTTCATGAGGTAGATGGCCTCAGGAAAGAAACTTAAGTCTCCTAAAGTCCACTATCATTTCCACCGTTTTGTGCGTGTTCAGCTCCAGGTTATTGCATCTGCACCATAAAGCCAGCCGCTCCACCTACTGTCTGTATGCAGACTTGTC
>CAIGQW010012936.1:3333075-3340575 GCA_903798125.1 Danio choprae | reverse complement strand
CTCAGAGTAGAAACAGGGTTACACTGGTAGTGATGGGTATAAAAGATGGGTTAATGTTACAGATACCAGCTAGTCAGACTCCCCTGGGTTCAAAAGACATGCTAGAGGCCGTGTCCTTGTTAACACACCCACCTCAAATGCCAGAAATGGTGGTTCAATTCCCACACAGAACAGGGAAAGAAGGAGTTTTCACAGCATATGCACTGAACAAACATTTGTTTATCCTGTCAGTGCTCATTCAGTTGGGTCTCTTTAGTACTTACATAAGCACAACAAATTATTTAGTGGATCTAGACAACATTTTTCGCCTTTCATAGAACACTTTCAACATCACATATGGGTGCTTGGTCAGGAGCCCTTATGCATCAGTTCTCAATGAATAAAATACTGTATCGGTTATATAAAAGTTCTGATTTGATACGAAAATAAAAGTAGAAATAGTATCAAGATATTCCAATTAACTCTTAGAATTCAGTTGTATTTCAATTTAATTAAAGTCTTCGAAAGACTTTTTTTGTGACTTAAACGTTGTGAAGCAAAGTTTAATGGAGTATACTGACCATTAAAATGATAAGCAAACATATGTGACGAGCTGGCAATGTGTAAATACTGTAACACAAGCCTCCTATCAAAAATGTGCTTGAAGGTATGATATTGTTTTTTTGTCATGTAGATACAAATAATCAACTGTACAACATATTTGCAAGTTTTGTACAGTGAATGGTAGGCATTTATTACCTCATTCAGTGCTATCATTTTGTGTCATATAGAGTATCTTTTCACAGTGCAACAAACCCATTTGACTGATCAGAGATCAATGGCGATTCAGCTACTACAAACCGAAATATCAGGGGAAATGGTTATCAGCTCAGTATTTAATCTGCGCCATTAGACAAGCATATACTAATACTATACACTGTACTGGACAAGAAAAAAAAAATCTGAACCAAATCAAACCAGGTCTCAAAATGCCACTTTTTGGGTTGGGGAAGTCATAAGGATTGAAAAAATATGAAGATGAGTAAATGATGATAGTATTTTTTTTGTTTGTTTTTTGATGAATTAATCCGTAATTACAACTAAAGTAAAAACAGAGCGACTACAGCTACTGGCTAATTTGTGTTTGATTATTCAGCACTTCACTCTCAACTCGTGCTCATGTCTGGCCTTTTAACAAGCACTCTCCTCATTAAACACGCATCTATTATCCCATCTATTTACAGTTTGCACTCAACAACATGCAGCTATATAATTGCATGCATATTGAAACCACCCCCTCATACAGTATCTGCAAGTTACTTTCATATAATTATATTTTTCAGTCTGCTGTACTGGGTTTTGCAAAGGGCACAAACCTTGTAAAATATAACAGTAATTCATTTTGGTGTAACATAAAACACTGCATGCCTTGTTGAACTAGGTTTATAGTCCACAGTAATTTAAAAACAATGAACATATAATTAAAACCAAATAGTATTCTACACTGTCAAGAGAATACAAATGTACAATGTTATAGACTGGACATCTATGTATGGCCACAAGAGGGCACTCTTGGATCACTGCAGGTTTCCCAGTTGCTTTGGCATGTTTCTTAGCTCAAAATGTAAGTTATTAAAATGACTTGTTCTAACATTATCTAGTCATAACTATCTAGTCTTGATTATGATGTACTCAATCATTCAAATTCTGACAAAACAGCTAAACAACCTGTGCTGTTCTGCAATACTGTATACTTCGTGTAAAGCCCACCATGTTCACACCACAGGGAATTGGGAATTATTTAAGTTCTAGAAACATTATTTGGGGGAACTAAATTAGCTGCTGCAGAGTAGAGGGTCTAACCCAGACCAGGAACTATCAGTGACATACAGTGTGCATACTATGAGTAGGTAGTCGGATGCCATATACAACCATCATCTTTGTCTGCAGTGTTATATTCTGTTTCGATACACGGCACTATAAATTCTCAATGGACTTGGCCCTACTTTTGGCACTTTTAATAGCATCATTTCTAATAATAATCTGCGTTATTTCGAAATACATCATACAAATTGGTACTTCTGAAAGATTAGCTTCGGATTTTGAGAAAGTTACAGGCTTCTGCGCATAATCAATTGTGATGTGCTGTTTATAGAAACTGCTTCGCATATGTTAAGGGTCATTCAAGAAACTGTTATGATTATAGTGATATATCTAATAACAATCAATCTTGAAAATTAAAGTTTAATCTATAAAGCATACTAGTATCTACTTTCCTGTAATTAGTACTTAATTTGTGTACAATAGTACGTTTTCCATTAAGTACTAGTTAATTATTCATTAGCTACTAGTGCTTATTCTTTAGATCAGGGGTGCACAAACTTTTTCTTATGAAGGGCCAAAAACCAAACTTGATTGAGGGTGGTGGGCCGAAGCTAAATATACCAAACTGTATTGCCATGGTAACTTTCTAATTTAATAATATTTAAAAATATATCGAAAACATACTTTAACAGTATTAATAATTATATATAAATATATTATGTAGTTCTTACAACAAAACCTTAAACAATCTCATTTATAACACAATGGAGTTCAATGTTATTTTTTTATTTACAAAAATAATACATTTTTACTCAATAGTGAAATATATGCGCCTTAATAGAGTTTTTAGCAACGTGCCACACATATATAACTGTCAACATCTAAAAATAATGTGTTTTAGGGTTTTATGACCCTTTCACATATATCTAGTACTTATTTATAAATAAATAAAGTACTAATTCATTAGAATCTAACACATACTGTACAAGTAGACACTAGTACATATTATTTAGATACTATTATTTGTATCAGTAGTGACCAGTAACCAATTTCTATTTTTTTTTTACCATTATTGGGATCTGCAATTCAATTATCAACCATTCAGTTTTGACTAGTACATATTTTTAATATACTGGCAGTTATTCATTAGGTACTAGCGCTTAGGTTTTATTTAGTTTTGTATACTTGTATTTAATCATTAGATATTAATACTTATTATAAATCTATACCTATTAAATAAGCACTATTTTTTTATTACATACAGTATGTATTCATTACTCACTGCATACTTATTCATTAGATACTAGATTCAATTGGATAGGTACTAGTAGTAACTAGTACTTATTCATTAGACATTACCATATTTTGTAATTATTACTAGCACTAACTATTATCTTACTAGTCACAACCACTTTTTTCATACGTATGGATATTCACAATGACCACTGTAGTTCAAATCTTACTAGTAACAATCATAAATAAGTACAGACAGATAGACTGAAGAAAAGAAAGACCGAGAGAGATTAATGGACATAATATAGAGACAGACAGAAATAAGGATTTGAAATGCAACTGCACTGAACAATAATGCGACATGATATCCAGATATGGCGAAAACTATAATGCATTCGGTTATATTGGGTTCTGCATTTCTGAAAACCTGTCAGATAATTATAGCCACAAGGAGGTCAGAGTCATGGTCAGACATGCAAACCAAAAAAAAAAGACAAGGACCAATTAATTTTTGCCTGTGAACCTTCATCATTCAGGCTGAACTTATTACAGGAGAGATGAATCCACAGAGCAGACAAAAGTGTTATTAATGAAGGCAAAGGGTTGTCTTTGTGTGTCTAGATTCTCTATACATTGGTATTGTAGGTTTTAGAGTGTAGATTGTTAGGGGGAGTGGGAATGAAACACTGTACGAGCTTGATTTTATGAATGCACCGTCCTTGACTGAATCACAAAGAATCAGTTTCATGTACAGGGCTCCATACAGTCTGATATTATTATCAAAAGATGTTGAGTGTTGGACTTACTTTGCTTTGGCGCCAGCATCATCATAGCCTTTGTTTGAGACGTCGTCAAGACCTCCAATCAAGTGTTTGAAGGACCTGCAATATATATATAAAAAATATATATATATATATGTGAGTGATTACCTTCATGCATTCTGTAAAGGAAATATATATGGAAGTAAAAAAAAAAGGACAAAGCCAAGACACTTAATGAGAATGAATGACTGATTATTTGATTACATTAGAAATGGTACAATATAAAACTACAGAAGAAGAAAAAGAGAGCGTTGTTGGAAAGTTAAATAAAATATTTCATAAAAAAATTCATTCATTTTCCTTCGGCTTAGTCCCTGATTTATTAGAGGTCGCCACAGGGGAATGAACCGCCAACTACTCCAGCATGTTTTACACAGCAGATGCCCTTCCAGCTGCAACCTAGTACTGGGAAACATCCATACACTTCACACACACTCATACACAAAGGCCAA
The DNA here is from genome assembly GCA_903798125.1 of Danio choprae. Lineage (NCBI taxonomy): Eukaryota > Metazoa > Chordata > Actinopteri > Cypriniformes > Danionidae > Danio > Danio choprae. The sequence goes on along the minus strand of CAIGQW010012936.1, from coordinate 3,336,266 downwards.
CTTAGTTTACTCAATTCACCTATAGCATGTCTTTGTGGGGGAAACCGGAGCACCTGGAGGAAGCCCACGCCAGCACGCGGAGAACATGCAAAACTCCACACAGAAATGCCAACTGGCTCAGCCGGGACTCGAACCAGCGACCTTCTTGCTATGAGGCGACAGTGCAAACCACTGAGCCACCGTGCCACCATACATTAATTAATTAATTAATAATTCTAATGCATATTGCAACTTGGGGTCTGCAAGCCATCTAAAGTTTGCAAAAAAGTTTGATACACTCTGCAATAGTTTTTTTTCCCTTCTTAAAATATAAATTATTAAATTAGACACCTTAATAAAACACAATGTCAGAAGTCATTTATAGAATAATTCCAGACCAATTATCATTTAGGAACAGACAAGTTGACTACATGCTGTGTAGAAGGATGTTCTGCATGTGACAGTAAATCTAAACACAATGCTTCCCAAATGCGTATCATCCCATTAAACTTCCAGAAGTTCATCATCATTTGATGGAAAGACATCTGTGTCTTTCTCTCTTCCATATGTTTGTAAAATTGAATGTTTCTGAGATCACGCACTCAGAGCAGTGGCTTCTGCTTCTACAATAGTACAAAAATCTAGAAATGAGATGTTAAATATACCTTTTATATATAAATATATCCTTTTCAACCCTAAACTGTTTTCTTCTCTTATTTTTGCTGATCTGAACTTTAATAAAAATGTGCTGTCAGAGTTTTAATCACCTGTATGAAGCTTATTATTACACTATTCTGACATATATCCCCTGTGAAGGCGGTGCTACCAGTGGTGGGTTCTCATTGGCTAGAGATTTTCTGATTGTCACAACTGTCACTGTGAAAATCCAGCGCTGTCTCAGGACAATCTGCAACTTTTAGTGGCTAATTCGTTTGAATTTGTATGATCTCATTTGTACATTTTAGTACTATTTGCTCATCCCCAATGATGGTTGGGCTTAGGGGTGGGGTTTGGTGGTCCATCTACTTTTAAAACCATACGACTGAACTCATATGAATTTGTACGAACTAGCCACTAAACTGACAACATCAAAATAGTTTCCTCGTGAGATCATGAATAAAAATAAACAGACTTTATATTCATACCTTTTGCTGCTTGTTCAAACTACTAATTTAAGATGAGCTAAAACAACACAATTCTTGAGGTTTTTAGGCGACAGCGTAAATATTTTATGTTCAATCCACTTAAATTTGTCACCTAATCTATTTATGCTGGAACAACATGCATTAATAGTGCAGAATGCTGCATTTTTTTAAAGTGTAGTTTTAGTCATGAAGATAAGAATTTTGTCTGTAGTATCTAGATTTTTTTATTGTGTATTATTTATTTATTTGTTAGTTTTTTCAATTTCTAAGAATTTGAATCATTTTCAATATATCTTTCAAGCAATAGTTGATGAAAAACAGTTGCATTCAAAACATCTGGCACAAAACTAATTCCTTTAAGGTCTGGAACGAGGAAGCATAAAATAAAATCTTCACAATACACAGTTCAACTGTAGCGCAGATAAATGATGAGGGCACTGAACAAGTTACACTGTCAATGTTTTAAAGAGAAAATGCTGAAGTATTCGGTATTTTGGGTTTCGACTACTTTGTGCCTTAAGGTTGGAAGACATAAAACAAGCAATTGCCAAACAGCCCTGCCTTAAAAATAAAATAAAATAAAATAAAAATCTAAGATATATTTCAAAATGAATTATGCAGAATAACTATGTTGTCTACATTCTGGTACAAAATGAAAGCTTTTAAATGAATATTTACAAAAGCATAATTATAAAAGCAGCAGTTTGCCAAAGCCTTTGAGCCTAATCTCTGCAAAACAGAGTTTTATAAACCCTCTTTCAAGGCAATTAATTATATATTAATTATAATTCTGTCAGAAAGGAGGGAAACAAAGTACATGACTTTTTATTTGATGTTTTGTTTTAAATGTTACCATGTCACTTAAAGCACACATTGCAAAGAGACTTTAACTGAACTGAACCGAACTGACGAAACATGTTAGGAAGACCGTGTATCACATGAAAAGTAACATGCAATATACATTTAGTGTTATTTTGGTTTGTGGCTATTTCTTTATAACATTAACTATGGTTTCTGACTGGTTTGCTCAAAAACTAAATATCAACAGTATACAATATGCTTTGAGTGTCATATAAAATGTGGTTTTGGTTTTAATGATATTGTATTTCATGCAGAAAAAATTTAGAGGTTAAAAATGCACAGAAAATGTGTCCCATACATGTTTTATCATACTCATGAAAACCTTTTTACATTCAAAAGTAATGATAATTTGTTAGTATTATGATTTTTTTTTATTGCAAATCACCTGAACATTAAACTGCCTGTTTACATTCTCCATATATAAAATACTCACCACTCAATGTGTTTCCATTTATATACAGCAAATGACCAAACGATAAAAGAGATGAGTGATCTTTAAAAGGATGGATATGTCTTATCTAACAGTGTTAGGGACAGTTACTTTAAAAGCAATGCCAATTTAAGAAACATACTATAATGTTTATCTGAAGTCATTTTGTTTTGCTTATACGTTTGGTTGAACTAGACATTTGTTATTGGGATTAAATCCATATTTGTGTTAAAATGTCATTTAGTGATTCTGGATTTCAGCGTGTTATATTAGTTTTAAAGGATCCTGAATATTTCTCAGAACATGGAATAGGTAGGCCTGTCACAATAATCAACATATGGACTTATCGCACATGGACATGACTTCAAGCATTTTTGGTGATGCAATATATATCGGCAATTCAGAAAAACTAATTCTAGCAACATTTTAGCTGATCTCTATCTCTATTTCTATTGGAGCTGTCAATGTCAGTGTGGTTAAAAACACTATAGTATTTACTATAAATTTCTATAGTATATTTTCATGTGGGTGTCTGACAACTGAAAATAGACCCGGCAGCAGATATCGCAGCCTCTGTTACTTTTGACCTTGCACTTTTGTGTTAACATTTATTATTATTTAAGATATGTGTTTTCACATTCTGATTCATGCCTAATTATTAAAATGACTATAATTAAATGAAATATTCTTAAGAATAAAATATGAGGTGTTCTTTGGAGGAGTGTACTTGCATCGTGATGATATTATATTGTCATTCTGGCATTATATAATGAGTG
>CAIGQW010012936.1:3305335-3323075 GCA_903798125.1 Danio choprae | reverse complement strand
CATGTTTTTTCTTGGGAATAATATTTCTAAAGGAGCTGTTGACATGGGATTGGACCTGATTTTGGTAAAAACCCAAACAATACAAACATAAAGATCAAACAAAACAAAAAAATAAATCTGAAAAATTAGTTGTGTGTAATAACAATGGAATGACACGAGGAAGTACTGAACTACTTAAAAGTATTTAATACTTAATATAAAAGGCTTTTTTTGGTGATGGCAGCTTAAAGACGCCTCTCATATGGAGAATGAAGTCACATGCATTGCTCAGGTGTGAGTTTTTCACAGACTTCGACAGAGTGTAAACATCTTGATGGTTCTGTGGGTCTCGTCTATCAAATCTGATATTTAATTTGTAAAAGAAATCAAATAGAAAATTTGTATTCTATTTTCTATTGGATTCAAGGATTCAATGTGATTGTCTGGACCATACGAGCAGCTTTATTTTCTTTCTCTGAAAGCATTTGAGAGTTTCCTTGGCTGTGTTTTGAAACATTGTCTTGTTGAAATGTCCACCCTGGTTTCATCTTCATCATCCTGCTAATGTTGGACTGAAGCAGCTAATATTCATTTAAAATGAAGAAGGGCAGAGGGTTGCTGAAGAACTACTCAGAGATTTCAGCTGCTGTCTGGGCTTTCACTGCCTTTCTACACCTCCCTTTCTTCATGTGTTCAATACTTTTTCCCTGCGTCATTTCATTTTATTACACATAACTTAATTTTGTAAACTAATTAGATTTGTTTTCTTTACATATATGAATTTCTTTGGTTGTTACCAACATCCAGTGAAAATTTCAAGTTAACGGAACCTTTAGAAATATGTTTTCTGAGAAAAATGGTGAAGTATTCAATACTTATTTTCCCCGCTGTATTTTTAGATTATTTTTAACACAACCACCCTGCAATGTTCTGAGAACGTTATTTAATGGTTGCAACCAAAAAAGTAAAAAGTATATCCCCTTAAGTACATAACCAATTAGAAACGTATTTGAAAAAATTACCAATAAATAAAGAAGTGAAAAAACAAAAAATCCTCATTTTGACATTGATATAAGAACATATTTTGAAGGATGTGGGTGTTATTATTATTATTATTATTATTATTATTATTATTATTATTATTATTATTATTATTATTATTATTATTATATATTTATTTATACTTTTTTAAATTGCATTATGAGATGTTGATAAGTTTGAAAAAGTGATTTCTACTGCTATTTTTAATAGTTTGATGTGATATATTTTCTGGTTTGGTGTTGTAAATTACGATATAAAACCTGGAAATAAATTGTAAGTACTTTTTCCTGTTATTTTACAGACTTAATTCTCTATATATGATTCATTATACAATATACAGTTTCAAACCCCTAAAACTTTAGTAATAATCACTTTGATAAAAGGCGCAGTTAAATTTTTATCATCAAAAGTCGACAGAGCATAGATCAGCATCCCATAATACAATTCATAGCCGTACATAAACACTTGTAAATCACAAAATACGCAACCTGTTTATTAACGAATATTAGTTTTTTTGCAGTGTACCCACATTCTTCAAAATATCTTCTGTCATATTCAACAGAGGAAAGATCTTCTCTCTACATGAAGATGAATAAATGATGACAGAATTTTCTTTTTTAACATGACCTCTGTCTAACACAAGGACAATATCTTCAGTTCCCATTCCCCATCGCCCTCATCTTCAACTTTGGCATAAGGGTCTCCAATTAGCAGCATACAGTTTAGAATATGGCTCACTATCCAATGGACAAGTCTATGTTTAGGGCTGTCATTACTGTCTGGAGACCCATCTGCATGTGTTAGAATTCAACTGACGAAAACTGGCTCTCATTAAACATAATCTTTCCCAGCACAACTGTGAAAATGAGAAGTCCCTTTGAGACGGAACATATCAGAGGTGCCGCGGTGCTCTCTTGCCAATACGCTCCAATTATACGACCAAAAGTGCTTATTACATCAGTCCTATGCGATTCACATCACAGCAACACTTATCACATCAATCGCAAACGAGGATTAAAACTGCCACCGAGAATGTCCGGCACCGGGAAACATGCTTCAATTACCGTGGAAAAGCTGCAGAGGGACGTCTTTAAATACTGAGACAGAATCAGGTGAGGATCAAGTCAAAGAAAGACAGAGCGAGGCGAAGACATGCTTTGGCTGTCACTCAAAGTCTGGCTGTTTGGAGCGCACTTCACAGCGAGTGTTTGAGTGAGGTTTATGAGGGAAAGGTCAGAGCCGTCAGTCAAGCTGGGAGAATAACAGGATAGAGATAAGGAGACGCAGTGAGAGCTTCTTCGAACAACGAAATCCAGTTTAATGTGCCAGTTGTGGAGCATGAGAGGTCTTCAATGTAATACTGTAATTATAGGGTTAGATCAACAACAAATACATGTGTGATGGCTCTTGTTGACTCTATGACTCTCTATGACTCTATTCTCATATGAGAATAACCAATCTGACTGTTACTAGTTCAAACTCCAAAGTAAATTCATGCAGGTTTGTAATGACATGAGGGTGAGGGAATTATGGGTATTATTGAGGTTTAGCAAACAATGGCATAGGTATAGCAGGGCTTGCAAAATTTCAAAATCCCTGGTAGTCTTTTGGGCAAGCACTCTTTAGTTTTTGGTAGCCCGAAATAAATTCAAGTGGCCCAAATAAAAATACATTATTTAAATCTTTTTTGACTGCAGAATAAGATAAAATATGGATAATTTTATAATATTGACATTCTGAAATATACTTTCTCTATCCTACTGATTTCGACCACACGTCGAAATCAGAAATTTAACATTAATTAACAAATTAAACACGTATGTTTCCAAAGCCCACTGAAATTGTTTAATTAACCTGCTATTTGTGGGGGGCTGTTAACTTATTCAGACATCAGACTATTATCTGCCTAGAAAATGTCTGTGAAATTGTTAAATGAATTGGGAATGTAAAATCTCAAGTATTTTTGAATGAGGAAAAATACTTTTTTTTTTTATAAACAATATCGCATTACCAAAGTAAATGTCTTAAAATAGGCCTAATTACATTGAATTATCAAACTAGGGGTATGATGTGACCAGAATGTGTTTTCCCCATTACAGTGCTACTTGATCTAGGTGTGTTTGTATACTCTCCTTCCGGTGTGTGTGTGTGTAAACTTCAGAAGATGACATTATCTTAAGGTCTGATCAACATCTCCTTAACTGGCAGCAAATGAATAGTTTAGGCTCAACAAGGTGTTTTGCTTAAGAGGCACATGAAAGTTTACTTAGCATACAAGCTGTTGCACATCAAAGCAGTGCGTTGCCTTTAATCCACGAGACCACGGCTATTGTCATGCTTAGTGTTACTTAGTCAAAACACATATCGCGCAGACACGACTCCGAACACCATCAAAAAATATTGTTTAAGATGAAAGACTGACTTAATCCACTTAAATAGAGTGCTGATTGATTTGCTAAACGCTCTCAACAAAGGAGAAATAAACTCAACAAACAACGAGCGAAAACAAAAACGCAAGACTGTGCACTAATTAAAGCGGAGATCAAAGACGTGAAGATCAAGAACACACATTTGTAGGAGTAACACCTCTTCAGGCCAAAAACTAATACACTACACAGCATATTACAACTCCTCATGAGCTCGGCTGTCACTGGGAACAGATCAAAGCAAGAGCCATCCAGCTTTGTCAAGTAACGATTCATCGATAGATCACACAATGAATAACTGTGTGTAGCTGATAGATAACATTTGTAATCACCTAAACAAATATTACCATGGCAATATCTTTCCTTGAAATATGTATAATGGGTTAACATGCACTGTAATATAGAAAAGGGAAGTTAATTAAATCCTATGAATTGACTTAAATATAGCAGATTCATTATGTCCAATAAAAGTTATACATTGATTATTTCATCACTAGAACTACACAGACGTTGTAATTAAATAGCTTTGTTAAAATAATACCCTTATAACTATACCCTGACTTTTCCTAAATGTGTGTATATTTCATTCTAACGTTGTGATTTTATTAAAAATACAAATCACAAAAGAGTTCAGGGTCATCCTATGTGTATTCTGAGTATTTATAGTGTTAAACACTCAGCAGATATTCTGAATCTGATTGGTTGTTTTCCTCAAATATATAATGATAGACATCTTAATTGTTGCATCAGCACATGTTAGTGTGCTATTACTACGTGTATCCAAACAAATCAAAGGATTTACGGAAGTTAATATTTCAATAAATCATGTATGTGTGAAAAATATAAAGTTCAACTAATGTAATTTCCAAGTTTGTTAACTTTAGTGGTTTCCTCATTTGAGTCAAAACATTTGTAGGTTTTGTTTCCTAAAGAATGCTAAATGAAAAATGTTAAAGCAAGAATGTTTAGATGACTGCGGATCACCACTTCTTGAAAAAATGTTCACTATTAAAACACAGCGTATCCAACCAGACTGCACCATGATGTGATTTCATTCATCACTTAGCAAAAGCTAGTCATTTATGTGTTTTGTGCAGGCCATAATACTGCAGAATGAAACCATTGCAATTCAAGAGGTATTTAGAAACCAATCACAACACCACACAACAAGAAGACAAGATTAGTTTCTCAGCTCCCTATTTCATCTTATAATCTAATCATGTGGCTCAGAAACAATATTTCATTTCACTCGTTTGTGCATTACACCACAACTAAAGCCAAGCATTTTTTTTTTATAAATGCCAGGATTTAAATTCAAAGGTAAATCCTTCTTCATTAAAGCTTTTATCACAAGCTGTCGTCCAATGAATCATGTGGCCCAAACATATCCTGCTACTTTATCATTCAAGTTAATCCTGGCCATTTTACAAGCATGACCCCTTATGTTTTGTGTGCAAATGGCTCTTTATTTCAGTCCATTAGCAGCTTGCCCCTTTTTCAGGGTCGATGACAAGCTCAATATTGCAAACACAGCTGTGCAACATCAACATTTTTTTACCATTATTTATTAGGGTAATTGCCCAGCAATAACAATAAAATGGACTGTTGTTTTGTCACAGTCAATCACCATTATCAATGCACAAATACTCATCTCCACTAGGGGTCACCACTGCATATGTTGTATCCTTGCAAAAGCTGTGGACATTACATCTGAAAAGCATCTCCTGAATCAGCAACAGGGAGAACAGTACAGGAATATGGAAATATGAGCAGAGGATGATGTTCATAAAGGATCAGCACTGTGAGAAGGGGGGTATTTGATGTGCATCTGACTTTTATGACACAAGCGGCCTCATCTTTTCATTTAAATTAGCTCCTCTCTCTATGCTCAAAGTCCACATGGTCTTGCAAATAAGGCCTCAAAAAATGACAGGCATTTTCATACAATCTGATTTCAAATCAGGTTAAAAGCCTAAATTAAATGTCAGTTGCAGCTCATTTCAGATCCAAGAGTCTTTAGAGTCTCTTCAGAAATATGCTGATCTTTTCTGAATCAATTTTTGTATGATTTAATATTGGTGTTCAGTCATGAATAAGGGTTTCCAATATTTTCAATTTTTTGTGTGGAAAAAAAAAAACTTAACGATAAATTAATTCATTTATTCATTTTCCTTTGACACAGTGGAATAAACCGGCAACTATTCCAGCAGATGATTTACGCAGCGGATGCCCTTCCAGCCGCAACCCAGTACTGGGAAACACCCATACACTCTTGCAGTCACACACACTCATACACTACGGCCAATTTAGATAATCCAGTTCACTTATAGCGAATGTCTTTGGACTGTGGGGGAAACCGGAGCACCCGGAGAAAACCCACATGAACAAGGGGAGAACATGCAAACTCCACACAGAAATGCCAACTGGTCCCGCCGGAACTCGAATCAGCGACCTTCTTGCTGCGAGGTGACAGTGCTAACCACTGAGCCACCATGTCGCCCCTGAAATAGAATTTCAGTGCAATATGTCGATGAATAAAAGTATTTTTAAAATGGTACAACATCAGTTTAAACAAACAAAATAAGGAGCAGCACAGACGTTTTTAACACTAATGATTATAATAATAATAATAATATAATTTATCAATAATAATATTGTTTTTTTTATATCCTAAAAAACACATTGTGAGTTTTGGAAATGTGATCAAGTATTCTAATATTTGCCTTGTTATTAAAGTTATTGATAACATGCTGCTAATATTGGAGAAATATTGGAGAAAACAGCTATGCTAGGAGGACGCACACGTAAAACCTCAATCTTCTTTCTCTTATAGAGCCATAGGTCTGTATTAGTTAAATCGCAACATGTATGTTTTTTTTTGTTTTAGGATCAACCTTTCCATGGACTGCAGGTGGAAAATTGCAACTGCTAAAGTCCGGCACAAAACAATTGTTTCAGGGTCAATGTATTGTACATGCCACTGTTAAATAAATAAATGCAAAAAAAAAATGCTTCTTGAGCATCAAATCACCATATTAGCATTATTTATAAAGGATCATGTGATAATGAAGACTGGACTAATGATGCTGAAGCTTAATGTTAAAATACATTCATATACAAGACATTCTTAATTTAAATCACATTTCACAAAATACTGTTTTTAATGTATTTTTGATCAAATCCAGCATGTAACATAGGTGGAAAAAAAAAAATAAATAATAAGAATAATAAAACTATTAATCCAAAAAAGTTTCCAAAATTTTGTAGAAACAGTTAATTAATAATTCAACAGACAAAAGTTAATCTGAAAAAAATATATAAAAAGTAAAAAAAAAAAAAATATGGGGAAAAATAAAAGTTATGTAAATATAGTTTGAAACATGGTAAAATACATAAATTAATTAATTAAATAATAAGTAAAAAAAAATGCTTATTTTAAATATATTCCAAATAGCCAACAAGAAATGAAGCATGACGACTAGTCAGTATTAATAATAGTTCAATGCACAAAGCTATCACAATACAAAAGAGAAATCTGTGATGTCAGTTGGACAAGAAAAGGCGCTTCAGAGACAGATTAAAAGATTATGACTTTGCATTTGCTAAAACACATGCATTAAAAAGCAAATAATGTGGATTTCAAATAAGTGCCTTCTGAAAGTATTGAACACAACTCAAAACAGATGCTTTGTTTGGATGTGCTTTTGCTCCTTTAACAGCCCATTAGGCATGTCCCTGCAGCAAACCATCCATCGAGCGCATAATTGATGTCAACGCTAGCTTTCGTAAACATGGACAGCAGCCAGATACGATTGCAGCGCTGTATAAGTAGAAGTTCTTACCCTTGAAGAGCTTTTTCTCCAAACCAGTCTCCTTTTCCTAATGCACGCAGATAGACAGGAGTCCCGTTGGGTGGATCTTCTCGAGTCACATTCACCTGCAATTACAGATAATTGATCATTAAATGCTCGAAGGCTCTGATTTGTTCCTAAAATATCAATTATATACACCAGTCACATTTGTTGCAAGTAGGTATTTATCACGCTAATGATACTTAAGCAATAGTAAAGAGAGTGCATTTGGATGAAAGGTGGATTGAGATGATAATTTTGAAAGGAGCATTATGAATAATCGTAAAAAGAAATATCCGATATTTCACAGCGACTACATCTATCAAGCTTCAAAGAGACAATAAAACACCAGGAGAACATCATGAAAATGGTCTTTGTGATTTATGTTTTCTGAGATCAGCGAATAGCTCTTGGTGACTGAAATCTATTGACAGTAGTTATTTTTCACTGATGCTCTCAAATCCATAAAGTCAATGATGAGACGACATATTTTGGTGTCAACATTGAATTAAATGAGCAAAATGTATTTGATATACATGGAAAGCTTATTAAATAAAACAAATATTTAAATATTATATAGTAAATATATTAAAAAAGGTGACACGGTGGCTCAGTGGTTAGCACTGTCACCTTACAGCAAGAAGGTTGCTGGTTTGAGTCCCGGTTGGGTCAGTTGGCATTTCTGTGTGGAGTTTGCATGTTCTCCCGGTGTTCGAGTGGGTTTCCTCTGGGTGCTCCAGTTTCCCCCACAGTCCAAAGACATGTGGTACATGTGAATTGAATAAAGTAAATTGGCCATGTGGTATGTGTGTGAATGAGTGTGTATGGATGTGTCCCAGTACTGGGTTGCAGCTAGAAGGGCATCTGCTGTGTAAAACATATGCTGGATAAGTTCATTCGGCTGTGGAGACCCTGATGAATCAAGGGACTAAGCTGAACTAATGAATATATATATATATATATATATATATATGAAAGATTAATGCAATATTTATTCTGACGTACTTACTGAACCACATAACACAAGTGATCATAAGCTGCGAAAAAAATTATTATATCTTTATTATATAAATAAATTGCATATGTTATTACCTAATAAAAACGTGTTGAAAATGGTAGAACCTATTAGTTTGAAGGACTGTGGCAAAGTATAAAAATGAAAAATAATTAGTGTTTAATAAATCTGTTAAAGCTGAAACTCTCTTTGCAGTAAAAACTTCTACTTCCTCTCACATAAATCATGCTTGCAGAGGAAGATTATTATTTCATGTTTACTCATGCAGTTACAATTACTGTCAGCTCATACAATATCCAAATTAATTTCATCATTGGAGGTGAATATTGCTCAGTGAATTTCACTCAGTTCTTTGCACAAAGCTATTGAATAACTTCTAAAGATTTGGACTATACACTGTTAAGAAATGTATGACAAAAAGTGAAGACAAATATTTTTATGTTGCTCTATTTAGTACAATAAGTTAACCAGGTTTCCACTAAATTGTTTAAGTTATACAAAGTTTAACTTAAAGTTGAGATGACTAGAAAAGTTCATTTGGAATTGGAATTCAGTCCATTTTGGAGCTTGAAAGATTTGGTCACTATGAACTATTGGGTATTAAACAAATTTCCATGCTCCATTTTAAACAATCTCTTGCCAACAAGCCACTTTGCAGCTACATGTTATCTAGAGTATTAGTAAACTGTCTGCCTAATATCTAATATCTAACTTTATTTTGATGGCCAGATTCTATTGTCTGAAAGTAACTTTGCAATTACATCTACTTATTCTACTAACCATAAACCCTAAAGTTCAACCTAAAGGCCCTGATATATATTTCAAACCAATTGAAGAATGAACTGAAATGACATTTCAAACAAAATCCATCCGAAATAAAGTTGAAGCTTTGGCAGTTTGAAACAGCACACCAAAGCGAACATTTTGGGGGAGTTTGTTTTGGCTCCTAAACACCTTTGAGCTATCTTTGAGTAAGTGTGTTCTGAAACTCTGCGTTCTTACCAAAAGCCATTCTTATCTCACAACCGCAATCGTTGTTGTGTTTGTTTGGGGCTTTACGTGAGCTACATAACATGTTTACAACTTTCTTTGAAGTGTATTGGGGCCTTAAAGTAGGTAACGTCTAGATGGCATACAGCTGTGGATACTCACATCAATATATCGCCGGGTTGGGGTTAGGGTAAATGTTAATGAAATGCAATTGAATGGGTAATTTAATAAATAATATGAATAATAATCAGTATAATTACTGTTTTTTACATTACTGTGATGGTTGGGTTTAGGGTTGGGGTAGAGGGTAGATGTTAATAAAATACAATTAATGGAGAGTTTAATAAATCATATAAATAATTCTCGTTGAATTCTGGCCCCAGCTGTATACCTTCTAGCAACAACCCTTAAAGTCTGCATGAACTGGAAGTTGCGGAGACTTTGATGTTGATGCATCTTTAACTGAAACAGAATATTGAGTAGGGGGTGGGGCTTTCTTTTGAGCATCATTCTCTAATACTAACGGTAATAGGGGCGTGGTTAAGGCTATTGATATACTGTTGCTATGAAAGCCCTCAAATTGACAAAAACAGAAGGACTGCCACTGCAAACATGGAAGCAAATGGTCAGACTTTGATTGAAGATTACCAAAACAAACCTTTTTTTCAGTGGATTAACTTGCATTGATTAATGATTCACTTTAAGAATAACAACGTGAGCTAGCAAAATAAATATTGCAAATTCAGATTTGCACAGACTTTAACAGTTTATTATTATTCTACTAATAACTGCTAGTTGACTTCTAGTTGTAAAGTTATCAACAGTCAAAATTACTATGGGAGTTAGACAAAAAAGAGATCCTATAGACTTTTGACAGGGTTTTAATTCCGCAGTGGATTATTCCTTTAAAAGTGGCTTGCTTGTACAACCTCTGTGTCATTCAGTGTCTGTGGCAGAAAAGATCTTACCTTTCCTTTGCTAATGATAAAGAACGTGTCCCCTCTGGCGCCTTGTCTAATAATGTACTCTCCATCACTGTAGTGAGTCTGAGAAACGAGATAAAGAGAGAGAATTACTAAAGAGTCATTTCTTTTTTCTTTTCACCTTCTGGTGTAATTTTCACAGTGTTGCTCCATCACAATCATCCCCAAGCCATCATGAAGCCGGAGCCTCATTTACGCACCAACCTGCTTCAGGGCTCCAACACCACAACAAGAAGAGCAGTAATCCACGCCAACGGCAAACCACTGCAAATGTTAGTCTGTTGAACTCTCAGAAACTCTCAATGAAAGCTCAGTGTTTAGAGCATAGCCATTTTAAGTCCGGAAGCATACACTACACAAATGCGTGAATGCAGACGCATAATGGTGTTTTATTAGGTGAACATTCGTATTATTATTTCTGTGAATTAGTTGAAGAATCTGATGGTTTGATAACCTTGGATAAAAAATAACATTGTTTTACTGTATTGTGATTACTGCACAATATACACTCACCGGCCACTTTATTAGTTACACCTTACTAGTACCGGTTTGACCCCTTTTTGCCTTACTGCCTTAATCCTTCGTGGCATAGAATCAACAAGGTAGTGGAAATATTCCTCAGAGATTTTGCTCCATATTGACATGATAGTTGCTGTTGGTGCATATTAGAATTAAGAAATTAATACATTGTGTTTCCTTCTTGAGCATCAAGAGTGTTTAAACCTTTTTTAATAGTTGTGTTTGAGTCCCTCAAGTGTGAAAAGGTGATCACAAAATTATTTGTTGCTGCAGATTTGTCAGCTGCACATCTATGATGTGAATCTCCTGTTCCACCACATCCCAAAGGTGCTCTATTGGATTGAGATCTGGTGACTGTGGAGGCCATTTGCGTAGAGTGAACTCATTGTCATGTTCAAGAAACCAGTCTGAGATGATTCCCGCTTCATGCATGGCAACGTTATCAGAACGTTAAAAGTTCAGGAACCCTTGTTTTTAATACTGTGCAGTTAACTAACGATATACAACGGTTGTTCATGAGTCCCTTATTAGTTCTGAATAGTTAAACTTCAGAAAAATCTAGCAGATTCTTCAGTTTTTCATCATCTTTTGCACATTCGAACCCTTTAAAACTGCGTTATTATGATTTTGTGATCACCTTTTCACACTTGAGGGACTCAAACACAACTATTAAAAAAGGTTTAAACACTGTTGATGCTCAAGAAGGAAACACGATGTATTCATTTTTGAATTCTGAATTGCATTCAATGTTTAAAATCCTATAGGAATAAAATGACCTGGCTTGTTTATCCAGATCTGCCTGTACTTCGGTTATGAAAGATACTTGTAAGTTGATAATGAGAGGTGTGCTGTTACTTTTCTAAGCACTTGAACACCAGTTTAGAGCGCAGAATATTATAGAGGCTTGTGGATGTAGTCTATTGACTTGTACCAACAAATAACCACCAAAAAAACATGATGAAACCCCTTAGACTAACATAGCAACTGCATAGCAGTGTCCTGGCAACCACACAGAACTCCCATTGTATTTTTTGTCAAGCACCACTTACATTTTCTTTAGAAAAGATGTAAAAATCTTTTTAGTTTTTTTGTTTTATGCAATTCATAACAACACAAGGGCACCGTCTTTTTTAACTGTCAGTTTTCTGCCAGGTCAAGTGCTTTCAGTACAGGGCAACAATTTGAAAAGAATCTCGTGCTTACAAAAATCTAGAGATATTGTAATTACCAACCAAAAAATGAATGTTTGGAAACTACTGGCACTCCAACATAAAATAACTAAACGTTTTGAATAATTTTTAGTGCATAATCTACCATGACTACAGGCTTATATAAAGGATATAAATAAATTATATTCAACAAATCACATAGTTCTACAAAGTAATTAATAACAAATATTCATTTTCAACAAGTGTGTGCATAAACATCTATATATACAGCTATGGAAGTCACTTAAATTATCTGTAAAGACCTGAGAACTTTTTTTCAGAATTTTTGGGGAACCAAAAAGTAATTTAGCATATTTTTTCTAAGGAAAAGTATTTGTTTTATTTGTTGTCACTTAAAATCAAGGTTATTCTACCAAATATTAATATTTAACACACTGGTTTTGTGTTGTCTAAAAATATAGACATTGCATTTATCAAATATTTATCGAATGACATAAAAATAAAAAGAGATATTAATTATTATTAAGAGCATACATTGAAAAAAAAAGCTTGAATATGACTGCTTGCTACTGCCACATGAATGCAAGCAAAACACATTAAGTTTGAATTAAGCAGCCTAACGTGAGATTCAACAAAATTCAACAAAATTCATTGCATTTGTCAAGGGCATTTGCAATTAGTTTCCCCAACCATATTGCAATGCGTCTGTTATTATAAATCGTTCCTTTGGGCTGTGCTTTTCCTGACAACAGCATTTAAGAGGTCGTCTGGGTTATTTTGCTCAATGACCTGGTCTTCAAGACCCAACACATTACTCGTGATTTCAAAGATCAAGTCTAATTCCCGAAGCCCTGAAAGATCTGATTTAAAACGGTTTCTTGGTTTATACAGAACACAGCTAAAGAATGAATCAGCGGCTCCTGAAGCATTGTCCAGGTCATTGGGTTATTCCTGATCTCACCTGGAGGAAGTAATAATGTTGAGCTTCAGGATGAATCTCACTCTCGTTTGCACTATAAGGAGGTATTGTTAAATACCACCTACGGCATTTGTGACTTGCTGAAAATAATTCTGACTCACGCAGCATTTTTTTTAAGCACAAATGAAAAACACATTTGTAGTAATGTGTTTACAATGGAAGTTCACAGGGCAAGGCAATCCAGAGGGTTTAAAAGCAGAATTCTTACATGACTTTATTATACTAATAAACAAAATTGAATATAATTAAGTCTGTAAAAGATATTTGCAGAATTTAAATTTGCAACATGCTTGTTCTTAAATTGACCTATTTTTTGCCAGATGAATTCTGGCTATACACGTTCAACCGCTTGTTAATGAAAATATCAAATCAGCCAATCACATGGCAGCAACACAATATGTTTAACAGGGTCAATATGAGGTGGAGGTGGTATCCCGATCATGACGTTTTTGCTATTTGAAAGAAAATAAAAGCACATTTTGCATTATTCTTGTAATCTTATCAAGTAAAACTAAGTATCTTATTTAGAAAGGCTAACAATGTGATTAAATACATGACCAGTGTTTAAGCATCACTTCTGTCGGTAACCTTGATTGCCTGCCTGATTTTTGTCAAAAGGTGGTGGTAGTACAACATTTTATGGAGGTTGCCACCTTGTAATTCTCTATGCAGGAAAAATGTAGTCAAGATGATCTGCTATACCCAAACTGAGCATCAAAATGGGAAAAAAAGGCGATTTAAGTGACTGTGGGTGTCAAAATGGCTGATTTATTTCAGAAACTACTGGGATTTTCACACACAACCATCAGGGTTTAGCAGAGAATGGTCTTCAAAACAAAGTTTCTGAGTTCTGGTGGTGAAAATGTCTTGAGTTCTGAAGACAGTGACCACACTATAGTTTGAGCTTATAGAGGGGCAAAGTAACTGAAATGCTCTAAATGTACAACATGATGTTGTTAACTCTTGAATCAAAACAATATTTCTCTGGAGATGTTCTTACCAGGCCCAACCAATCACACTGTGACATACAAATGGTGCGTCCAAAATCACATATTTCCCTAGTTTATAGTCTGACTGGGACAGTAAATCAATGTATTGCACATCGAGAAATGTTTCTGATTCTGAAATGTTCTGAATTAATTGCGACTCTCTCTTGAATTGATTCTGAGCTTAGTTTTTACCACCAGATGGTGATGTATGCTTTATAAACAGCCAATGCTTACACATACCAATGTTTAATTGAATTACAAGAGTTTATAGTGAGCTGTTTACATTAATTTCATGGCATAAAAGCTGTGGTGTAAGTACATTTGACGACTTACAATACACGACTAGTAACTAGTCTAGAGTGCCATCTGCTGTTAAACACTCAGCTCAGATTTGATCCCAGGGAATTGCCATGCATTCCAAAAATTGAACAATCGATCCATGTGAGTTGAGTATGTCCAAAATCATAGTATTTAAAAATTAGATTTGAGTTTTAGATCATGTGTCCATATCTGCGGCATATGCACAGAGCCAGCAATACTATTAGTGATATAGCAAAGAATGTTGTTAACCAGTGCTGAAAACCAACAAAAACAGTTATGCGGCAAGGAATTGCGAGAGGGGTCTGGATGCAGACCTGGTGCAGTGCAATCAGAGCTGCATCCAATGCTTTTTAATGTGCTCACCTAACCCCACCCCTCACAGTGACATCACTAGCTCCATTGAGTGCATTGTGCCTGACATTGCATCACTGAGATATGCAGTCTCAGCTTGCATCATCAAGGCTGCATCCAGATACTATTGGGAATTGCAAAGAAAATAGGTCTCAGTAGCTAATTTTAGAATTGATTAAAGTTGTAAGCATTTGATATAGATTGCATTTCTGGTGTAGGACCAAACTTTGTCTTTATTTACTCTTTTTGTTTTTACTGTGCAGTGGATAAAAGCCATATTGGAAAACAGTGTATATATATATATATATATATATATACTGTATGCGTAAAAAAAGAGAAGATCAAGATGAGTGATGATGTCGACATGGCCGACAAAAAATGCATTGTTGTGGTCATTGCCACCTCACGTGCAGGTATGAATTTCCATGGGCAATATTTTGTCTCACTTTATCACATGCAGATATTTATAGTGCAAACTGACTGTACTCAAATGACCTTGTACTTTGTACAAAGGATAAACTGGAAGTAATATTTCAGCTGTGTATATCATCTTTTTCTTGACAGTATTAGACTAGACTGCCAAAAATTGAGACATTAAAATAAACATTTATCAAAAAAAGCAAAAAAAAAAATATATATATATATATATATATATATTCCATGCCACCCGCACAATGGAAACAATAATGTAATAAAAGCATGAGATATTTACTGTCAAATAATCCCTACTGATGTACCATTTAAAGTGCATCGTCCCCTCTTTCCACCCTTTGCCCCAAATTCTTTTATTACTACCGTAAGGCCTTACAGATCTGATGGAAAAATCTGACTTCCTGACCCATGTTGCTCCAAGTAGAGCAGTGCAGTGTGGGAAATCCTGCCAACTCCATCACTTCTCAAGTATGTCTGGGATAAAGCCCAGACATAGCGAGATGCCATAGACAAAAGGGTAACAGAGTTCAATAGAGACCGTCCACTTTTTAAGCAGCCTTGGTTTCAGAAGTGCTTTTCTCATTCATTTTCTTCATAAGCATTTCAAACAAAATCATAAACCAGCTTATTTTTTTTGAGAGTGCAGAGAGTCTTGATTAAATCACTGGGAATGTGTGGTCATTGCTGAGCTCCTTTAAAGCAATTCTCATCACCATGGTAACAGGGGCTTTTGTGATTGGTGGATCTCTGTTCGGAATTATAGGGTGCATTAGCTCCCGCCCATTTAGTTTTTCGGTTAAGAAATCAATATTTGGTGGAATAACCCTGCTCTTTTTACAGAAAGATTTGTTATTTTGACCAATTCTCTTAATAAATAGTACTAGTTTGACAATATTTGTATTCTACATTTGAAATAAATGTTATCACACAGTTGTAAATAGTCCATAATTGCTTTCCTTGAGTCATGGAGTCCAAACATCTAATACTGTTGAACGTGGGTTGCCAGATTGAGACCCGCAATTGACAATGGGCTTTTAGATGTCTTCATCTCTCAATCACATCTCACACTTTATTATATACTTAATTTACGCTATATAAAATCTATTTAAATCTAAAATTCATATTTCTACAATCTTGATAAACTAATTTGCATATAATCGTATAAATAAAAGCTGTATGCCAAATCTACAACAAAGTGCACTGTGAAAAAAATTCCACACAATCGATTTGTGTTGGGATAACATGAAGGAATTAAGGTAACGTGTTAGTTACTACACATTTAAGTGGACAAGTTTTATACAGTAAATATGTTCACATATTACAAGTGAGAGATTTTTGAATGGAGGGTGCATTACTTGATTTTAAAATAACTGAAGGAAACACACACTATCTACTATCTATGATTATTTATTGAACATCAACATTGAACAAATGGAATTAAAACACATTGCCTAAAACGAACAAAATAAATAACTTGCACTTTTGGAAACAAAATAAACTATTTTAAATGTTTCTCATATTAAAAGTAGAAAATAAGCAGCATCGTATCTAAATAAAATAACTCTTGTATATCCTGTAAATAATAGTTTAAACAGTGCATTACTGTAAACAAATATTTTAATGTAAATAATCATTTTAATGTAATAAAAAATATGCCTGGAAATTTTTGATCGATTATCGGTTATGACTGTCAGTTTCGATTATGTTCCGATTAATTGTCCAGCCTTACAAAACCATCAATAAACCAAACTAAACAAAAAATCATAAAATATAAAAATTAAAACAAATTTAAAAATACTAATCTTTAAAACCTCTGAAAGTGTTTAAGGTAAGACAGAAATTGTAAGTGATACTGGCAAACAAAAAGAAAGAAAAATCAGTAATACTGTATCTTCATACTGAAGAAACTAATTGCTATGACCACAAATATATATTTTCTAAACAATCTTTTTCAGTTTTAGGGCCTTGAACATTATCTTAAATATGATGATGTTGAAAGAGTGAACTTTTCAACCAAAGGTCATCATCAAACATTTAAAGAGAATGTAGACAGAAAACAGAAACCCATTTTCCTTTCACCTCGCGTCTTTGTCCTCGTGTTCCCCTGGAGGACATTATCATCAAGCACTTATTTGGTTTCATTTTTAAAAAATGAAAAGCTATTTGCTGTAATTTCCTTCTTCAAATGGGTTTCAGGAGAGTCATCAATTAAAGAGCCGTAGATCTGTAAACTGGAACGTCATGCTGTTTTTTTGACGCTGCTGACCGTCTCCACACTCAACTGCAAAATATATCATAGCACACGTATGCTTCAGCTTGCAGAGTTGGAAAAAAGCATTCAAAGTGCCAGGAAAGTCAGCAGTGCAGAACATCCCACTCAGTTGGATCAGAAAGTCTGGATGTGGAGATAATGGCTAATATTGTGGCTGGATTATTGCATTAGCTTCACACTTATTTTTGCATATATTTTGCACAGTTGAAATTAGTAAGAACTTTTTTTTTTGAGTGTTTTATGCTCACCATGGCTGGAAGTATTTTAATAAAAAAAATTATTAAGTAAATATTTGTATATATATTTTTATATACAATTAATGGACATTTTGTAGCATTACTTTAGTCTTTAGCGTCACAGTTTGTTACCAAAATAGTTTTTGTTGTTTAATATTTACACTGAAGATACCCTACCATTCACATT
>CAIGQW010012936.1:3275900-3290335 GCA_903798125.1 Danio choprae | reverse complement strand
CAAACACAAACACAAACACACAAACACACAAACACACACACACAAACGCTCAAACAATTGTAGACAAGCTCATTTGGATAGAAAGTAAACGGTAAATTGCCGCTCGACTGCTCTTGGACCAGGACGTCTTGTTTAATCTGACTGTGCTGCATAGCTTTGGGCTTCCAATTATCCACCAATCCAAATCAAAAGCATTTCCCAACATCTTATTAAACACTGGCTGACTGCTTCCTCTGTCTCCGCTTTTCACTGGGGACAAAAACACACAAGACGGAAAATTAAACGTCTTTATAGTTGTCTGAGTGGTTTGATCAGGAGCCATGCTGTTGTTCCTGTCATTTGTATCCGGCAAAACCTTTCCCTGACAGGGGGAAAATCTATTTCGCCCTGATTATATAACCAACGCAAGCTTTCTTTTTGATCCCTTGTTATGGCGTTGATTAGCGGTATGTTGATTATGCAGTCATAAATCGAACTCGGACGCAAAGAATGAAGAGTAATGATCAAATGCTCTTTGATCATAAATGGGTTTGTCCAGCCAGTGTGCTTTTACACAGGTGTGCCATTACTCTATATAAGCAACATCTATAACATGTATCTTCAACGTATAATGCAACCAATCAATATAATGTTTAAAATCAGAAATCTCCAGTGCTTCATGGAGCAGTTGTCTGAATGTTTTATGAAGGGACATCAATACGATTCATTTATAAGATATTGGACACTTTGTGTGATAACCAGGTGTGACATTATTGACTTTATTCTTCATGTACAATAAGAGCCATTGAAACATTATTGACTCAAGACTTCCGGTCTCATTCACGTCCATTCATTTACAGCCATAAAAAAAAACAACTCTATATATGCTGCTTGCTGTTGCAAACTATTATTTTAGTTTTTATATATAGTCAGGAACACACTTGTTTGTAGAGCAAGTACTTGAGCGTTTTGTGCCGTTTCTTATTCTGATTCAGTTGCCTATGGGAGAAATGAATTGGAAGTTCTAAAACAAAATCGCAGAAACTTCTGCATTGAAGAATAAGGTCAATAAAAAAACATGGGATAAAAGATACATATCTCTTTCCATGTAGAATAGTCAGGACACCTAGAATTCAGTAGTCTGGAAAGTGATGACTCTCAGTACTAGGGTTGCACAATATATAGTTTCTGCATCGGTATCGCAATGTGTGCATCCGCAATAGTAACATCGCAAAATATGCAATGTTGAGTCTTAATTATAGTTGACCAGGAGCTACAGAATTATATTTAACTACTGTATTTATACAAAATGTATATGATTTATGCAACAAACAAAAAAAAAAGAATTTCAATACATTTCAAAGCGAAAACAAGATCATTTCAGTTAGCCCACTGGCAGATCATTTAGCTTGTTTAGGAATTACACTTAATTTGGACTTATTTCTTTGTACTTGCTCTAAGAATTTTGATATTTGGACTAGAAATGAGACAAAGCAAAGTAAGAAAAGCATTTGTGATTATTCAGTTTCTGTAGCTAAATACTATTCGACTCATCATAAAACCGTCAAACTAACTTTTGAATCTGTATTCATATTGCAATATTTATCGCAGACAAATAAAATACTGCAATATCACATTTTTAACCAAGCATCTAATTATACACCTTCAGGCTTGTATTTTTATTATAGAAAAAAAGAAGATATAAATGTTTACTATTAACAAACTATCCATACTATAATTAAAGCAACACGTTGCTCTGTAAATGACTATAAACTGTATATGTATTAAATGCATGCATTTTTAAAATCTTTGAGTCCTAATTTGGCCACAACTTTCTCTGTTTCCACAAATGGAATTATTTTTGGTGACAAATCTTTTTTTTTTTGGCACATATTTTGGGAAGATGCTTGTAAATTTACTACCCTTTCGTCATTTGCTGAATCACAGAGAAAGCTGTGGCCAAATCACCCCAGAGTGAATGAAAACATCCCCAACAGCACAAAAGGGTTAATATTGATTTATGAATATTTATGAACTCTGAATTTTATCAAAATGAACCCTAACCCTAAAGTGCAGCCATACGCATATGTTGAAGTACGTTTTTGCTGGTTTCACAAAAAAATGTAGACTGAAGCATTCGTTTCCAGTGAGCCCTCTGACAACTATGTACTCTCAAGTTTGAAAGACATCATTTCAGAGTGAAATAATTACAAGTGATTATGCCGAAACATGACATTTTGTATTTTTACTTTCCTAATATGAACCTGCAAATGTGAAGAGCAAACTAATATTTAATATGTATTTTATAATTGAGTCGGAGCGCAACAGAATAATGGGAAAAGTAATTGGTCTACTAAAGATGGCACACTGTTAAACATGACAAACAGCTTCAACTAATTATTATCAGTAAGTAGTTCCACAGATTCTCACTCTATTATTCTCTACTTTTCACTTCCACTCTATTACTTCAATTATTTTTTTTGTTGGCCCAAACCTGACTCCTGCTTTTAAAAGATAATTAAACTCGCTGTGTTTGTGTTTATAAGTCCAGGCAATATTAGCAATTATAAATTATTTAATTTAGCAGATTAACGTATGTCTTCTTACTGTAAACAAAGGAGCAAAAATATTCGTTTTTAACATTTTATCAATTGCCAATTTTGCAGTGAAGCAGAAATTGAAGCATTTTCTGGCAGGCTTAATTGCTAGTTTCCAAAGGAGATCAATACCAGAAGTTCTTTTTGGCAACTAAAATGCACCATACAGTTGCATCAGAAAAGTGGCATCTCCTGAATTGAAAATGACATTACCGAAGTGCTAGAAAGTGTGTATCCATGTACTGTTTATCATTGACAAGCTGTCATAAGCTCTTTTTTTGGTGTGTTGCGATCCAGTGTAATTGGCTGTTGTCATGACGATCACGCCTAAACTATACAGCAAAGTGAATCTCTCAGGCTGGGTTTGATGGTCCCACACATAATAAATATTAACATCCAACTGAGTGGTGAATGACATGAATTACAACCTCAGAACTCGATATTATCTGTAACACTTCATAATAACACTATAAATCATTTATTAAGCATTGTTCATAAATGATAAGCATTGTTACGCATCAACTCTACATTAACAGACAGTAGTTAGCTGTTTATAAATACAGCTACAAATGGTGTATTCCTAACCTATAAGCACATGTATAATGTGCTTAATGATTGTGTTTTCATACTTTGTTAGTGATTAATTTTTCATTACTAAATTAAGTATTGCATTATTTACAAAATCAGTTAAAAATCAATTCATAACACTGAAATGTTTTATTGTTATATTGTTAAGATATTATACACTAATTTTTATTACAAATTAAGTGATGATGCCGACAACTATAATATAAATCTTGACAAATCTTGACGTTGACTAATAAAAACGAGACTGGAATGTGATTGTGGGATGTTTTTTTGGAAAGTATCCAATCATATTTTATCTTGGTGTGTGATGCATGATGCACACACGCACATTTGAAAAGTAACTGGTCCACAGTAGACGCGGGATGCGATTACATCATCATCCATAGGGTCGTCTGTCTGATTAAACTATAATGAAACAGCTGAGAGAAAAAGAAGATTCACGTTTGATGTCAAGACAAAAAGACCTTAAACTGTATGGGGAGGAAACTGCTGATAAAAACAACAAATCTAAAGCGACATCAGCATGCCAGAGAATCATCCCGAAAATCATCCCGAAGATCTTTTTTTATTTACCCGAGTGTGTGCTTTTGTTTAACTGAAACGATATAGCCTCTCGCTGAACTTAGAGAATTTACTCTGTTAGATTGTACATTAAAAGTTAATAAATCGGTAAGTCTTGAATTCATATGATCATGGCATTAATTTTCGTGAGGAGTTGTTTCCTCGCGTGTTTCATTTTAGCTGCGGCTAAAATCTTATGAATATTAGTTGACTAAAACTAAAATGATTCAGAAGACTAAAATATGACTAAAACTAAAATGCAATGTTAGTCAAAAGACTAAGACTAAAACTAAATAAAAATTTGCTGTCAAAATTAACACTGGTTGAGTCAACTTTTAAGGTTGGCACTGTCGCCTTGCAGCAAGAAGGTTGCTGGTTCAAGTCCCGGCTGGGTCAGTTGACATTTCTGTGTGGAGTTTGCATGCTCTCCCCGTGTTAACGTTGGTTTCCTCCAGGTGCTTTGGTTTACCCCACAGCCCAAAGACATGTTCTATAGGTAATTTGAATAAATTACATTGGCCGTAGTGTATAAGTGTGTTTGAGTGTGTATGGGTGTTTCCCAGTAGGGTTGCAGCTGGAAACTCTAACTGTCATCCAAATCAATTGGGTTTACAAGCTCTTTTTATATTTGTTCCATTGGTTAATTATTTAAACAATTCAAAAAGGACATACAAAAAAATTTACCAATAAGCAATGATTTTCACTTTTAGTCTGAACACACAATTGCGGGTAACTTTTCTTCATTTGCAACTAAGTGAAGAAAGTCTAAAGTGACAAAGAATCCATGTCACCGAGTTTACCTGATCATAGATTTCTTTTTCCCCTAAACCTCTCTTTAACAATAAAATGCAGGTCACATGTGGGGTCAATTACTAGCATAGACCATCAGCATCTCAACTAAGAGCCGAGCAATTACAGCACTGCCTTTGCCCAGAGAGACTATCGACAGCAGCGCCTTCACACAACAGCCATGTATTGATTCTGTTGTGAGGGGTTTTTATCACTCTCTCTGTCACTAATGTCAGCAGCAGCAGCAGCGATACAAGATAACCAACTGACTTCTTTCTCTACAGGAAATAGGCAACAGAGAAAGGAGAGACAACAGACTGTGGCCTGCTACACTGAGAGAGAGACAGGACTGCTGAGGCAATGAAGGGAGGGTTTGAATGCTCTTTTGTGTCTGGGAGTAGTTACAAGACTTTCGGGGTTGAGGTTTCTGGCCATAAACCGCACAGTTTGACAGAAATAGACATCTGACGTGTGAAGTGAATGAGCACATGGTAAAAACATGTGCACTCTGAGTTCATTTGAGGCTTTAAAGCCTTGACAACATATTAACTTTGGAGGATATAATGTTCAAATATTAGTATGTGACTAGTATGTGTGCTGTTCAAAAAATGCAGGGGTCCACACAATTCATTCATGTTGTCCCAACACAAATTAAGTTAACTTAACTTAAGTGGATTTAGCATGAGACAATTAAGTTTTCCCTACAAAAAAACTCAAGAATTGTGTTGTTTCAGCTCATTTTAATAAGTAGTTTGAACAAGCAGCATTTTTGTGTAATAGCTGCTCATTTTCATAAAAGATACCTCTCTTACTTCTAGATAGATTTCATAATGCATATAAAGGTTTACTATGCACTTTAAAAAGCAGAGGTTCTGTCAGGTCCTCCTAGATTTCATGACTTTTCATGTGACTAAAATGATCAATAATGGGGTGAGTTTTTGCTAAATTTGCGTCAAATTTCACGGGATTTCTTGTATTGTTTTGCTTTGAAAATATACACATCTTAATTCTTTATTAATTTTTAGGACATCGAGGACCGTTGATCTCTGTAATTTATGTAAAGGAAACAGAGAGAAGCTAGACTTTACCCCTAAAGCTGCTGTATCATATTTGAAAATGAAACCAATTGTTTGAATAAATGCTTAGTCGTCCATGTTGTTTGACGCTATTTGAACACGTTGATGGAAGTCATGTAAAGCATGCACACTTACAGTGTGTGTGTGAGATAGAGAAAGAGAGAGAGAGATAGGGCTATGCATTACAATAGGATGCATATACATTATGTAGAAGTTTAAAGAGTGATGCAACTTACGTGCCCTAGTTCAAACAAGCTTTGAATGTGCATTGCGATAATGTCACATGACTCGGTGTGTATTTATTGACAACTCAAGGCTTTGCACACCAGACGAGCACATTCTAATCGCAAATATAATGTTCTTTTATTCATTTTCCTACAGCTTAGTCATTTAATTCATCAGGGGTCGCCACAGCGGAATGAACCACCATTTTATCCAGCATATGTTTTACACAGAGGATGCCATTCCAGCTGCAATCTAGTACTGGGAAACATCCATACATGCTCATTTGCGCACGCACGCACGCACGCACGCACGCACGCACGCACGCACGCACGCACGCACGCACACACACACACACACACACACACACACACACCAGCCAATTTAGGCCAATTAGTCAGTTCACCTGTACCGCATGTCTTTGGACTGTGGGGGAAACTGGAGAACCCGGAGGAAACCCACACCGACATGGGGAGAACATGCAAACTCTACACAGAAATGCCAACTGACCCAGCCAGAACTCAAACCAGCGACCTTCTTCCATGGAAACTTTATATTGCACAAATAATTCTTTAAAATGAAAAAAGGTTCTTTAAATCGCTGAAATGTAAGAAGTAAAGAAGAATTAAACGGTTCCTTTAAGACTTTGTGACCAAAAAATAGGTATTGTATTTTCATTTAACTCTTTATAAGTCAATAGATTACTTTTATGATGAATGGATGAACTTTATGGAGCTTCAATAACAGTAGAATCACAATATTATTTAAGCTACTTTGCTGTAATATTTAAATGTTAATGTATTTAATAGAAATGGTTAGCAAATAATTATTTTTTCCCCCTCAAAAATCTAGTCGTGTCAAAAGGTGATTGACATTTGGTTGTTTTGACAGACCCAAGCTTAGTTCAGCGAAATGTTTCTACAAATGTTCTTCTCACCATATCAAAGAATCAACAGACATAATTGATCGTTAATGAGGTAATTATGTTCAGCAGGTGTGTTTGTGGCATTGTGTGATTTGTATAATTCCTTTAGTGAATTGGCCATGAAACAACAGACAGCATGTGCATATAAACAACACTATCATAGCATGTGGATGTTTGCACAAACTCTGGAATTCACCAGCATCCTGTCCATAGATGGAGATCATTCAAATTACATTGACAATTTGATTGATAATAAAATATATCCTATTAGACAACAGACTTGAATGAAAAAATTACATTACAGTACAGAACAGTTCTTTCGACATTAATTTCATGTGTAATTCACATCTTAAAGGGAAAGTTCACCCAAAAATGGAAATTCTGCCATCATTTACTATTTTAAATAACGTTTAACTAACATTACAGGAGATCAATTGATGTGGACAGTACTAGAGTAGGCTAACATTAGTTTTGTCTTCCATATTATCTATAAAGAGTCGGTAACTGGCAAATAACTATTGCCTGCTGTTTCCTATGGCTTGAACATTCTGCATGTTATCTTAGCAGATTTGCACCTTTAACTACCAAATCTTATGTTAATGAGGCATTTGTGAATATGGAAGAGAGTTTTCAAGAAGGTCTGTTTTTATGAGCAAATATATTTATGAATGTTTCATGAATGAGGCTCACTGAATGTATGGGAGAAATGAGTCCTTCACCAAAACATAAACAAAATCTGTCTTTTATAGACCTGGCACATCAAGAAAGCTCTTGGTTACATTTTATTACAAGCTTATCACACATCGGAAGTAAAAATAATAATAATAATAATAATAATAATAATAATAATAAATTCATAAATGTTTTTACATAAAGCCCTTTAAGACCAAAACAAAAAAAACCTCCCAAAAAACCACACATTTAACTTTGATATAAAGAACTTGTCTGAGATGTGAGAGCGTTAAACACAACAAGAACGTTCAATTTCAGCATCACAGAGCCAGAAATTATTAATAACAGCCAATTTGGTTCATCACTGTCAGTATTCAAGTCGCATTCAAATATGCCTGCAAATTTAACACGCGTGCAATTTAAAAAGTGCTGAGGTTACGCAAGACTTTGACTATACTAATTCCCAGAAGCCTCAGTCTCAAAAGCATAAGTGCATGACACAGGCTTCTCGGTATCAGCGGACAAATTAAACTCGTCAGACTCATTTTTGGCTAAGCCTGCTGACTTTATTCCCTCGACTATTTTCAGTTCCCTGTAACGTCTGGAGAGACCAAAATGAGCCTGACTAAGAAATAATGAATAATATCGCAAATCACATTAGAGATGAGAGCAACCTGACTTCTTTAAGCATGCAGAAGCACAATGTGTTTTGAAGATGCTCATAAACATTTGGACAAGTATATGAAATATGCAAATGTTTCTTTTGTGTCAGTGTCACAAGATTATAAACTGAGCATCTCAAATTGCAGAGAGGTGGTGGTTTGATATACACAGAGTTTCTTTTAGCGGAGTTATGTTGTCCAGATATTGCTATTTCATAACTTCTGGGACTGCAATAAGTTTTATGTTAGTATTAGCTTTGTCTGTCATGTTTAGTCTAATATTATTTCAGAGATATTGCTTCAGGAAGCTGGCTCAGTGACATTGCTCATATTGTGTGTGTGCTTCAATAATTTGGTAACTTCATGAACTTCATGAAGTTAATTTCAATGAAATTAATATACACTTCTCACTTTTGAATTCTTACTTTTAACTAGTGGCTTATTACCTGAATTCTATTAAATTATTGGCTTTTCATTTGTATTTATAAAGTGAAAATTTTGCGTGATCTTATTCTACATCCTACTAAATACCTTAACTGCTACCTTAATAATTATTAATAAGCAGCAAATTAAAAGTTTATCGAGTTAAAAGACATAGTTAATGATTTGTTACCAACGGAATTACTTTTTTCATAAGGAGTAATCAAATAAATGACCGTTTCCCTCGTTACAATGCTGTTACCGTTACTGACAATAAAATTTGGCATTATAGAATTCTTCTTTTAAAAAGAAATGCAATAATTACTTTCAAAGATAATTACTTTCATACTGATGTAATTGAGTTAGTAACTATTTGTGAGAAGTTCCTAGCAAATACTTTTTTTGTTTAATTAACAAGCACAACATGGTTTAATAGTGAAAATTGTACCTCAAAATAAGGCATATGTTGATTTTGTCATATTTATGTGAAGTAAAGAAGAAAATTTGGGAAATTGCTGGAGGAAACTACAAATCCCCTAACCAGGTAGTTGGACCAACACAATTCCTTCATGTTGTCCCAGCACAAAACGCTTAAGTTAACTTAATGGTTTACAAATTTAAGTGGACTGAACATAAAACAAATAAATTGGCCAAAGAAATTACAAGAATTGTGTCGATTCAGCTCAATTTAAACAGGTAGTTTGAACAAGCAGCAGTAATATATATTTTTTGAGTGAACATGAAAGTTAATATGTTAAAAAGCACACAATCACTTTAAGATCAAGCCAATAGGCTGTACCTCTAATCAACAAGCCTATCATAATAGCGGCATATCAATGTGAAATCTTCCATGCTCCAGCTCTGGAAAGGTTCAATTTAAAGGTAATTACGACACTGCCGCCAATAACATAATGATAAACTCCCAAATGATAAACATGATTGCTAAGACAATAACACAGCTGGCCCAAAGCCAGAGCGGAGCAGATGTTATCAGCTGTTATTCTGATGAAAGACGATGAATATTCAATATCATAAAAGCAGAGGCAATCTTTAATCTGTCATCAAACCATTAGCAACCATTCAGTATTTTACAGCGATCGAGGCGGCCAACCTTACTTCAATCATACCCATCTTGATGCATGTTGGGAGAATCAACATGGCGAGGGTGATCGGTCAACCTAAATCAAGTCTAATCTTCTTATTGATTAGCTGTCTTAATGTTATTCATGGCTACGCACAACAAATCACCGCGGCACTCTTCAGCAGCGAGATTGCAATTCTGTCACTCTGATTAAACGAGGCGTCAATTAAACAAGGGAAATTTGCCGACCTAACGTACCTTCTGCTTTTAAACTAGACAAAGCTTGAGTGTTTCATGTCAGCTGCTTGTCAAATCGGATGTCAAAACTTCTGCAGCTGATGACGGGATTTTAAGTCTTTGAAAGGGATGCATTTTAAATCAACGCACTTTAAAAATATGGCTCTTAAAGATTCCGTAAAATTTAAATAATTAGTTTCAGTCTGCTAGTTTTAAAGATATCTATAAGCTACTGAGACAAAATGGTGACAAAATTCATGTCTAGAAAATCCAAAGCTTGCAGTTTGTCACTTCCGCCTAAATCGTATAAAAAACTAATTCTTTCATACTTTAGTTTCTCATCAAATCTTGACCAATCAAATGCTTTAGAGTATCCCGCCCCCTTCAAGACGACTCTCATTTGAAGAGCTCTGATAAAAACTAAACGCTACTGGCTGTTTTATAAAGGGGGAGGAGCTAATCTGTCCCACCCTCTCTTCATTTTCCAGTAGAGATATGGTCAAACATTGAATAAAAAGATGCACATTTCAAAGCACTTCATGGACCCTTTAACCTCAGCAAGGTTTTGAGATGTTTTTTTAATTAATAAAGCTATTTAGATGCTATTTAGGTGTACACATACCATAAAAGAAACAACTATATAAAATAAATTTAAATATAAAATAGTTCTAGTGACAATACAAAACGGTTCACAATATTAGTGTTTTTGCTGATTTTTTCCCCAAATAAATGCAATCAAAAACATTTTTAAAAACGTAATCTTAAGGAGTTGTATTGATTAAGAAGTGTACTGTATAAAAGGAATAAGCATAAAAATCTTAAAATACACAAGTTCTCCATTTCTGTTGCAAGCAAACAGCATCAGCTCATGTGCATGACAGTAATACAATGCGTTAGACCAGGGGTGTCCAAACTCGGTCTTGGAGGGCCGGTGTCCTGCATAGTTTAGCTCCAACTTACTTCAACACAACTGCCTGGAAGTTTCTAGCTTGATTGGCTGGTTCAGGTGTGTTTAATTGGGGTTGGAACTAAAATATGAATGACACAGGCCCTCCAGAACCGAGTTTGGGCACCCCTGTTAGACAATGTGCATTATTCACATCAGATAAACAATGATTGGGTTACTAGATCAATTAGACTATCCTTCTCCAAGTAAAACAGCCACTTACTTTCATGTATTTTGGGAGAAGCTGACGAATTAACATGTTGTAAATCCAGCAGGCTGCGTTATGATGCATTACCCATCATAGATCAAATAATGTGATTATTATTAAGCTAAATACATGTTTTTACACATATTTGAGAATTGAAAAATATAATCAGAACGGTTGTCAATATTTGCAAAAAATGGAAATAAACAATGGTCACATTGACAAAACACACACACAGGGGGCTTAATTGAATTATTTGGCATGTGAAAGCCTTCTAATGTAGCAACTATATAGCTAATGATTTCAACTAACAGCTCATGCATTTACAGTAAGTGGCACCAATATGAGGCACTTATATCTGTGTTTTAATTGAGTCAGTACATGTCCGTTATTTAGGTATCAGTGTCATATTGGGACAAGGGCATCACTACCCAAACCTACTGTTGTGTTCTACATAATGTTATTGCACATTAAAAGCCACAAGAATGACAGATTTGTTTTACCTGTATATGTTCTTGAAGCTCTGGTAGTTAATTTTATGACCACAGTTCCAGCTAAAACTCTTATTTAATGTTCTACTGAAGAAAACAAGTCACCTACATTGGATAGCCTGAAGAGATGTACTGTAAACTAACAGCAAATTGCCATTTTGGGGTTAATTAACCCTTAGAGTCCATCATTACCATTAGAAATGATTTACTCTGAGCTACAAGCTACTGTCAATCGACTGAAAAACAGCTCTTTAACTCAAACAGTAAAGCACGCTGCCAGAAACTGCCAAGATCATGGGTTTGCATGAATTGATAATAATATATTTCCTGAAAGAACTGCGAGTCGCTTGGATAAAAGCATCTGCCAAACTCAAGAGAAAAAATCTTTTTTTTTTTTTTCAGTGAAGCTGACGGGAGTGATTCTAACATATACTTACAAACCCCGTTTTCAACATATCCGTCACATCCAAGGCAATTACTAATGGAAAAATATAGGTTTTTTTAAATAGTTTTTCTTGTTTGATTGCAGAATGTTTCACTGCATGGATACAGTATGCATCAAGGAATATCTATATTTTAGATATATTTTCCTTTTCTAAAATTGAATTAAAGTATATTGTGCAATACAGATTGTACAATTTTATTGTTTTATTGAGATACTATTATTAACTACCTTTTTATTTGTTGGCTTGTTTTCATTTGATTGCATGTACTTAGGTTGACATTATTTATGTGTTTTATATTATTTCTGTTTTCTTCTTTGTAATATGGTCATGAATTCCATAAATAAAGATAAAAAAATAAAGTTGAACTTTTTCCTCAAATTCCCTTTTATAATATAGTTGAAAAATATAGTTACTTTTCTTGTTTGATTATAGAAAGATGCAGATTTCACTATTAATATATCTAAGAAAAACAGGTCATATTTATATTTTAGATATATTCTTTTTATTTCTAAGTTTGAATTAAAGTATATTGTGCAATACAGATTGTGTTTTTTATTGTTTTAGGACGACACATTATTATTATTTACCTTTTTATTTGTTGGTTTGTTTTCATTTAATTGTATGTACTTAAGTTGAAATTATTAATTTGTTTTATATCATTTAGTTTTTTCTTATTCTTTGTAATATGGTCATAAATTCCATAAATGGCGGTGGTGCATGGGTCATTGTTTGATGATGGCAATCGAAGCACGCGAGTCTTGAACGTTATTGTAAGACAGCGTATAGCCGCACGAGGTTCCACTACTACATCATGGACAATATTGGCATAATTCTTCTCACGACGTCAGTGTATATTATTCGGCTGAGGTTCCACAGACGCTTTCCCGTAATGTTTCCCCCGTGGATTGTTGTGTGACCATGTCAGAAGGGAGTCTAGTGCCAGGACAGGAATCATGCTATGTTGACATGCAACGACAGTTATCTCAAGTAAGAGCCAATGCTGTGTTTTTTTTGCAGAAACCAGTTACCAAAAATTGCTCTTCTGACACTTTGCCTAAATGATACTTGTCATTCTATATAATGCCTAGGAATTGTATAGAATGCCTAGGAAAAGTATGCAAAATCTTTACAAAAACTGATATTTCATACTTAAATACACTCATACACTAAAATTCATACACTTACTTTGCTTAAACCCATCAGGGATTCTATACATGTCCTAGGCATTCTACACAATACCGGGATTTCACACATTGCCGGTAACATATACAGTAAGAAGAGACCTGTTATCAGACGGAGGGAAAGAGCTGACATCTGAACGCTCTCCGAAGCAATTATTTGGACAATTTCAGTCAACGTCTATCTCTTGTTATTTCATCCACTCCAGCAGATTGATACACTAACTCAATTAAAAGATTGAAGATGAGGCTATCGCTCAACACAACAAATTAAACCTATCCCTTGAGAGTGTTGATGGAAAAGTGATATTTTCAATTGCAATTTTAGATACATCACTTGACCCATAAAGAGCATTAAATGCTTGACTAATTTGCTCTTTTCCACTACGCTGCAAACTATAGATTACACTAAACAACGACAGGCCTTTGTGAACACACGATTAAAGCCTCTTATGAATTCCGCAGCCATTTCACCATCTTTAGACATTTCTGGATGATGTGCCCAGGGTTGAAGCAAAATAATGGCCAGCTTCTGAGATAGGACTTCATGAGACAATGTAAATGACAACTGTAAAATAATAACGCTCTTTTGTGGGATGTAGGGTATAAGGGTATAAGAATACAAACATATTTTACAGTTGTAGTTAACATTAAATAATCTCAAATTTTAATTCCAACTACTTTTCACTTTGTGAATCGAATATCAAGTATGTGAATTAAAACTGCCTGTTTAAAATGCAATATTTTACTTTATTTTATGAGCCATACGCAACAGTTTAAAAAAAGTGACTAGTCAAAGGCATTGAAATTACAAAAAAATATTTTGGTAGCACTTTATTTTACAGTCCAGTTCTGTATGTACAAACTGTGTACTTATGACCGTTGTAGTGTATAATATTTAGGTATGAACATCTAAACCTAAACTGAACCTAACTGTAAACCAACTGTAATTACCTTATATAACATTTTGCATATGCACTGTATGTTAAGTTACACTCTAAAATAAAATAAAGTGCGACCACAATTTTTATTTTGAAAATGTATTACCAAATAAGTTTCATTAGAAACCCTGTAAACTAACTTGAGTCTTTGTTCCAGCTAATTTATTTTTCTTATTTTAAGTTTTAATTAAAGTAAACTGTGTGATAAAGTGCTTAAGTATTCAAATTCCATTTTATACCTGTTAAAAATAATTGTCAACAATTAACAGTTTTAATCCCTTAGAATATAGTTGTTCATTAGTAGTAGTAGTATTTGACAAGTACATTTATACGTATGCAATATATTTCTGTTACAATTTCAAAAGTTAAATCAAACGTGTGTGTGTGTGTGTGTGTGTGTGTGTGTGTGTGTGTGTGTG
>CAIGQW010012936.1:3241843-3255730 GCA_903798125.1 Danio choprae | reverse complement strand
TGGCGACCCCAGATTAATAAAGGGACTAAGCCGAAAAGAAAACGAATGAATGAATGAATATGCTACAAGCACTTTCCAGATTCACACAAGAAACACACACGCGCACACACACACACACACACACACACACACTGTGATCACAGCTTAAGCAGAGCAATCAAGTTAAAGTTTGCTCAGTCAAACTCAGTTTGCTCTGATCAGCTATAGTTGTGTTGTCCATGGCAACTGAAGACATTATCATCAGCACACATCTTGAGAATCAGTCATCCAGACAGTTTACCTACCAAAACCCATAGAGTCTCTGGAATGAAGGTTTATTGCATTTTTTTTTTTTTTGTTCAAGAGATCATGAGTTCTCGTGATGATCACAGATGCGCTTCTTTCAGAAGTCTTTTACAGACAGATCTATACTACCCCAAACACATATTTCAGAGACCTATGAGCATACAAACCAAAGAGCTCATCACTTGTGTTGGACACACACAGCTAGTCTTGCATAGTAAGACTCATGCCAATTGGCATTAAGTCTTGGGTCAGTTTGTAGAATGGTTGCCAAATTTGTCACTATGAAATAAGGGACAAAACTGAAAGTTCCCAGCGACATCGTGCACCGTCTTGATTTTTGCTACATGCTAAATACCTTTGCTTGGGCAGTGCTACAGAGGTGATCATTTTGACCATTTTTAATGTTTGTAATTTAATAACTTTGTTGAAATAAAACCCACATATCAATAATAAGACTTTTCCTAAATATGTGTATATTTCTTTCTAATATTTTATTAAAATTACAAAAGAAAAAAACAGCTGCAAGTATTTTTATCTTTAATTATCACAGCGGTCAATATGACGGCATGCATTTCAGTGCCTGCTTCTTTTTCCTGTGACTTCGAATATGCACGCCTTTGTTGCCTACTAACTTCCTGCTAACATAAACATAAGTTTCTGATAGCAAAACATAACTTCAGATATGTCTTTCAAAACAGCATATTCAGTGCCCCGAAAAAGCCTTCTCCCCTGCTTGTGAAAGTGAAAATAATATATTTGTCTATAGGCGTGTGGTCTATTAGCCTAGCTACACATGTATAGGCTGTATTATAAAAAACAAATTAATTCTTAGGGTAATGACTTCATTAAATATGGCGACAGACATTCAATGCTTAATTTTAATATCTCAATAGGAACTTTGAATATAAATGTGACTTGACAATATGATGTCTTACATGAGAATGGTCAGAATGACCGCTATGGTAATTCTAGGAGTTATAGAATTCTGGTAGTTCCAGTGTTAAATTAGATTGTAGCTATAATTGCAACCTATATAGTAAAAATATGATCTGACATTAGCTTGATTCAATCATGCTACATAAAACATATGTCATGTACAAAACAAAAAACAGTAGGCAGACTAAATGAAAATAAAGATTCACTCTCTGCCAGCAGGTGGTACTTATAGAACAGCAGGAATAGGGTAAAGTCTAGATAGGATACAGCTGCGGATACGTACATCAATATAGCAACATTTTTGTGACACTGTATAACAATAATGAATATTTTTACAGTACTGTGACGATTGGGTTTAGGATTGGGATAGGGGTAGACGTTAATAAAATATAATTAATGGGAAATGTAATAAATAATATCAATAATTCTCGTTAACTTCTGGCCGCAACCGTATCTTATCTAGCAACAACCTGTATTTCCTTGGTTACTGCTGTAAACAAAGCAGCTGTGGTGGTGAATAGTCCGATGACCTATTGTGTCATGATTAGTGTACTGCATGCAGAGCGTGGCGAATCATGGCTAGTCAAGACAGTGTTGAAGCAACAACCACAAGCAGCCAAGGTACAGAGTATATGTGTTGGAGGAAGAAGCTGTTCAAATATACTGGATACTGACAAAGTCCCATGTATATCTATAGCGTCGATTGGAATAGATTTACATTTCACTGCTTTCGCTTTCAACTACACTGAAAAGCAAAAGCTGTGAGATCTATCAAATATTACAGTATGTGCTGCAACTACAAATTCCAAAGTGACTTGTAAAATTTAAATAACATCTTTCTATTAAAAAAATGGCAGATGAATCCCACATTATAGCTGTAGCAGTCCTCAGAAAATTGACAGAAAGACAGCACAAGGGTTATACTGTGGTATAATGTGTTGTAAAAATAAACTTTAACCATTTATTACTCAGCCTTGACTTTAATATTAATAATAATAATAATAATTCTTTACATTTATATAGCACTTTCCTGGACATTCAAAGAGCTTTACTCATTGGGGGCAATCTCCTCATCCACCACCAGTGTGTAGCATCCACCTGGATGACGTGACGGCAGCCATATTGCGCCAGACTGCACACTACACACCAGCTGATTGGTGGAGAGGAGACAGAGTGATGAAGCCAATTATCATTTGGGGATGGTTAGGAGGCCATGATGGACAGAGGCCAGTGGGCAAATTTGGCCAGGATGCCGGGGTTTTTCGAAGGGCATCCTGGGATTTTTAATGACCACAGAGAGTCAGTACCTCAGTTTAACATCTCATCCGAAAGACAGCGCTCACTGAGCAGTATAGAATCCCCTTCACTATACTGGGGCGTTAGGACCCACACAGACCGCAGGTTGAGCGCCCCCTGCTGGCCTCACTAACACCACTTCCGGCAGCAACCTGGCTTTCCCATGTGGTCTCCCATCCCATTTTTTACTTTAGGCAGTAAAAAAAAAAGTTTTCCCTCATAGTTCAAAGCACAGCATCTTCAAGTCTTAATATCTTCATTTAAACCTCAGCTGGATGTTTTCATTAACTTAGAGCTGTGTTACACACTGTATGAAAGGTACTTTTCAAAAACCCATAATAGGGGCACTTAAAAAAAATCAAGAACTTTTGTACATTTACTCAAGTATTGAGTTTAAAAAGGAGAACTTTATACTTTTACTGCATTAATATTCTAGTAGGGTCTCTGTACTTGTACTCAAGTGCCTGATTTGTGTACTTCTTCCACCATTGTATTTTAGTTAGTTCCTCTCGATCTCTCTCCTGGCATGTTTACATAGCACAGCCTAGTGGGAGAAGCATTCTGTCTGCCTCCCCCTGTTTTACAAGGCGCAAACTGATACAACACAGGCCTCACAACATGAGCTACAAGCCGTACGCAGTGAAGTGGTTGGCAGGATGTTGGGGATGTGTTCTCTGCAAACTGTAAAGCGAGAGAAAGCAGATCGTGGACAACATCTCCTGTCACCACAGCGCTTCCTGATCAAAGATAGCTGACTTCATTACTGAAGGCGGTGTGTTTTAATGAACGCACCAGTTTAATGTCACGAGCACCCATCCATCCAGCAATACCATATGTTGATGTGCACACATGCATATAATATACAGTAAGGCATGAATTGACCTGACAGTTAAACTACTGTGACAACCACAGAAGTACAAATTGCTACTATTATACTCTGGAAAATGCCAACAGTAACACTTTCTATGAAGCCTGTATTTATAATGTGAACAAAAGGTGCAGTAGGTGATCTGCTAAAATGCCAACCGGTTAGCATAATATCTTTGTCTTGTGTGCACATGAACAAACAAATAGTGGATCTGCGTGAACATAGATGCGCCGTTGTACAAATCTACATTTTCTGACAGACAGTTTGGGCTACTTATCAGAATTATGGGAAATGTCGGCCCGGCAATATTTAATTGGATGAACATTTTTTGTTTTATGCCTTACCCAGAATATAAAAATACATATAAATACATTTACGTCATTTACTTTAATCATTACTATTGGAATGTGAAGAGACTTTCAACCAGCACAACAAAAAATGTTTCTGAAGACAATCACCTACACCTTTAATGCATAATAATGCACTAATTGTTTTTCAATGACCTTTTACTTTGATAAATAATCTACAGCTAAAACAAGTAACGGAAATGAAAAATGTGTCATAATTTACTCATCCCACACTTGTTGTCTTCTGTTGAATGTAAAGGAAGATATACTGAAGAATGCTGGAAAAAGTCATTGACTTCCATTGTATTGTGTGTTCCTACTATTAAAGTCAATGGCTACAGTTTTTCACATTTCTTCCAAAATATCTTTTTATCTTTCTTTAAATTGTGAATGAATTTTCATTTTAGGTGAACTATCCTTTTAATGCATTATAATGGATTAATAATCCCTAATAAACAACCTTATAATATGCTGTATCATCTGAAAAATAATCATAACAATATTCTTATAATGCATGCAAAATGCATCACTGCATGTAAAATATTTATGCAGTATTTTTATGCTATAATCTTATAAAAATTCCAATACAATTGGCAGTAATGGCTAAATGGGACTGATGGGGAATGTAAATAATAAAGAAATTATGTTATTGTGACTGAGACTATGGTTAATCAAAAAAAGTTTTTCGGAAACAACCTCAATAAGGGAAAAGATGATCTATGGAGCCTGCTGAGCTTTAACAGAATGCAAAAGTGGCCACATATTTTATTTTAGGGGTCTTGGTTCATGTTTTTTCCATCCATTTTCACCATAACAAATTAAAGAAATCTTCAATGGACAGTTAAGCCATTAATCAAACCAACCAGCTCTGAAAGGAAGTGACAATGTTTTTTTTATCACATTTAAATCAAAGCACAAGGTTATAATTAAAGAAAGGGTTTACAAAAAAAAACTATAGTATCAAAGATGTGAATTACTTTTTCTTTCAGTGGAACATTAAAGTTTTTTTTTTGCTGAAACTAAGGTCCTTGGTGATTCATAAAATCCAATTCAACGACTACCAGTCATTTCGGGGGAAAAAAAAAATATAT
This sequence comes from Danio choprae, assembly GCA_903798125.1. Taxonomy (NCBI): domain Eukaryota; kingdom Metazoa; phylum Chordata; class Actinopteri; order Cypriniformes; family Danionidae; genus Danio; species Danio choprae. Next base: position 3,250,907 of record CAIGQW010012936.1, on the reverse strand, counting down.
ATATATCACATACACAAAAAACTAAATTATTACCTGTGACAAAACATAAGGGAAATGATTTGTCTGTGCACAGAACTGAAGATTATTTAGAGCACCATTACCTTCAATCCTTATCATTTAGCAAATGGTTCCAAGTGACACAAGGTTTGTGAACAAATTATTATTTTGAACTCTTTAGTGAACTGATTCACCAAAACAAACTGAACCATCTGAAAAAGTTTGCTCAAGCCAGCAGAAATATATACTGTAAAATTAGTTTAATTTAGATTATATTAGTAAAATTTTATTTTAGTAAAGCCATTGCTTCAAAATTAAGTAAATTAACTGAGCATGATTATAAATATTAAGTTAAATCAGCTTTTTTAGGTTGCTTTTAAGGCAACGGGTTGTTTTTAAGACAAGCAGGTTAAACACGTTTTTTAGTGTATAAGTTACTCAAACAAAACTCAGTTTATTAATTTTATATGACATAGATACTGTATGTAAAGCATTCGCATCCCACATCATTACTTGCTGCTTTAAAAAATAACTCTATATACTGTAGGTTATGTCAATGTGTGAGTTAGTGTTGTCACGATACTGGAATTTGATTCCAATCTGTACTGAAATTGAAAAAATATCAATTTCCCACTAACATTTGAGCGCTGTTGAGCTCTTTCTTAAACACCAGCTGCCATTGTGTTCACATGCTCAACAGAAATGAAAGTCATCAGTTCACCGAACTCACCACTGTTTGCTGAGTGTAACCACATATACAGGGACACTGGAGCATTTTAAAGCTGTGAAGATCAGTCGATTCATCAGCGGATCGCTTCGTATGTCAGCTTATAAACAGACCAGGTGATCTTCGCGGCTTTTACATGCTCCGGTGTTTCAAGCTTCCAGCTCAAATGTTAGCAGGAAATGGATGTTTTTTTTACATTTCAGTACCGACTGGTATCGAATTTCAGTATCGTGACAACACTAGTTTATGTACAAAAACTGCAGGACATTTAAAGCGCTGGTATTTACTTACAAGCATGGAATCAGACATCGGTTTCTGAAATTATACCATTAATTGCAATCACTAAAAAAATATTTACAGGTGGCAAGAAACAGGAAAAACCTACTTTAATATACATGTCACTGCAGTTCTAGGTAAAGTGAATGCTACAGGCAGTATGCTGCAAACAACTTTTGTTCCTTTTCACACTAATGATATTTACATCAACATATTATTGGTGAATAAAATATTATTTTCATGTAGTTCTTTGCGCTACACCAAATAAATAACACAAAACAACTTAATATTGTCTCTGATTTGCAGTTAAATATATTTTCCCCACCTATCTATCTCCATGTGGACAACTTTTCTGGTGTGGTCAGCTTGTTGGGTAGCTCGGTTTGTACGTTGTTGAACTTGTAAAGAAGAGTACTCGGGTTTGAGTCTGGGGAAGTACAGTTCCACAAAAGAGAAAAAAAGCTATGTAAAATCAAGGTAAAACTATGCAGTCGTAGTGCACTTTTCTCTTATGTTTGCTTCTGAAAACTTGATCGGGTCTCAGTAAATGGTTCGCTCGTATCTGTACATCAAGCCCTACCTTTTTTGTGGAAGGATCTGAAACATACAACAAAAAATATACCAAATGTAACATATTTCAGGCTCTTAAATTTATAAACAGCGCCCTCTAGTGGATGTATCATTTGAATTGCAACCTATTTTACATCTCAAACGAATTTCCAATGTGCCTGGGTTGCTTTTCTGCCTACAAGCCTGAATAGTTTAAAGTAGTTCTCCCAAAACTGCTGGTCTCATTACTGTTTATCTTTAGCACAATGAAAAGTTGAAGGCACAACAAGAGCGTAATCCATTGGAAGTCAGTTTAGATAACGCTGAAACACTGTTTTAATCAGACTCGTTTTCTCTACAAGAATACTGTCACTTCTTCCAATCAAGCAAACCATGTTAGCCAGAGGGTTATGATCTGGGAACATGACCCTAATCAGACTCAATAAAGCTTTCCTCTACTAACATCTCAAGAGGTGTGGAGCAAGAAGAAGAGCAAGAGCAGGACATGAGGTCTGCGACAACATCTCCATGTCCTTTTCACACTGTGAAACAAGCACTCCAGACTGTGACCAGTCATTACGCTCATTAGCAAACATGTGCTTACAATCAAGCGCTCTGCAGTGCAATGCATTTCAGCCAACCAGACCTCATCAGCCTGGGAAAGAGCTTATTCGTTTCCAGAACGGTGAACAAGAGTTAATGTAATGCAGAATTATCCAAAAGTAGTAGCTAACATCAATCAACATAATATAAAAATATTTAAAATAATTTAAATACTTTAAAGATTTCTGCATTCTGTGGAACATGTAGATAATATGCTTTAAGTAAAAATGTGTTGTTCATTGTAAAAAATAAAAATACAAATACAAATTTCTCTCTTTTGTACGTTGTAGTGCTGTATTTATACCATAGTAATCTGGTAGTCTTTGCATTGGCTTTTTCAGGGTTAATTATTGAGAAATCCCGATTGCAACAGAAATACTGGACAATCTCTGTAGATTGATGGCATTTCAGGACGTTCAAACTTATAATTTTAAAGTGTGAGCAAAATCACCTGTTTTGTCATAATTTTAGACATTATGCTAGAGAATCATTCAAATACTAGCTCTAAAGTGACATTTGTGAAGCAGCAATGGTTTCCGCTGTTTTGACGGTCAGCTGCAGATGAAAATGAATGGCGGAAAAAGGTAGTTCCTTGTACAAAACGATTTTTAAGACTCTCTGTGTTTGATTTAGTTTTTTACATACATGATCATGCTGTTGAACTGTTGTATAAAAGCAAAATCACACTCGTAGCAGTGCGATATGGCTGTATATCGTCACTGGTGGGGCACTAAGGCACTCGGCCTGCGGCCTGGAGCCAACGCACGCCTCCCACCAGGGCTGATATACAACCATATCGCTACTCATGTGATATTGCTCATATATCTTACTGCTTTAAATTTAGTTGAATTAAATGAAATGGTCCAGTCACCTCAACTTACATTAGACAAACTGACTAAGAATATTGAGTTAAAATTACTTAAACTTTGTTGTCATGACTTTGTCATACACTTCTTTTACAGTTTTGATAGTAAAGTTCCAGTTAGTCTGTTTGCACCTTGAAATAAATTGACATTATTAAATGAATATTTTAGAATATTATTTTACAAATGCAAAATAGTTTTCCCTCATTATTGCCAATGGTTAGGAGTCAAAAAAAAATCTGTAATTTCTGTGTAGCTTGGTCTAAAGTCCATCCGAGTTAATTATGGACAAAACTGGTACAAGAAATTGCGATAAAATTCATATTATTCATACGCTTCCATATGGTGGATGAGCTAAATGTTGAGAAATGACAAATGAGAGGACATGTCAATTCTAATAAACCCAGTGTTGGGGAGATAGCTTCTACAAGTATTATGATTATATATGATGATGTTTGTGATTATGTTTACTTATGTAGCACCGTGGTCCTGCGAGACATGTACAGCGGGGAAAATAAGCATTGAACACGTCACCATTTTCCTCAGAAAACATATTTCTATAGGTGCCGTTGACTTGATATTTTCCCCGGATGTTGGTAACAACCAAAGAAATCCATATATGCAAAGAAAACAAAACTAATTAGATTACAAATGTAGTTAGATTGAACATTTCAGCAAGACAATGATTTAAAACACAGCCAAGCAAACAAATAGTTTCAGAGAAAGAAAATAGAGCTGCTCAAATGGCCCAGCCAATCACCTGACTTGAATCCAATAGAAAATACAAATAAAATATCAGATTTGATAAACGAGACCCACAGAACCATCAAGATTTTTACACTCTGTTGAAGTCTGTGAAAAAACTCACACCTGAGCAATGCATGTGGCTTCATTCTCTATTTGAGAGGCGTCTTTAAGCTGCCATCACCAAAAAAGCCTTTTATATAAAGTATTAAATAAATTTCAGTAGTTCAGTACTTTCTCCTTGTGTCATTCCATTGTTATTACACATAACTCATTTTTTAGATGTTTGTGTTTTGTTTTATTTTTATGTTTGTATTGTTTGGGTTTTTACCAAAATCAGGTTCAATTCCAAGTCAACAGCTCCTGTAGAAATATTATTCCCAGGAAAAAAAATGACGTGTTCAATACTTATTTTCCCACTTGAACTTTAACTTGAAGTTGCTCAGCTACTAGCCTAATTGATTTTTCATTGGCTTGATAGTAGCTCAGCTATAACATTTATAAAACAATTTATTATTAATTATTTTCCAACAAATAGTCGTGTATTTTGACAATAGCTACATTCAATTTTGCAATGATCTGAAGCAGTACAATGTTGTCTTGCATGATCACATCCTACAATAGTGTATTACAGCCATTTAATAGTATTATTAGTAGTATCACTACACATGTAACACACTAACACATACTAAACAATACATTTTTACATTTATGTATTACACTACTTACTGTTTAGGTACTGTTCAGTTATTGAAATAAGTATTCTAACATTTGGCAATTAACATGAAATAACAACTTTGTGTAAGGGCTTCAAAATAATTTCTTACCAAAATGGAGCCATCTGTCTTATATTCACTGCTGGATTTTTGTACTTTAAAATAAAGACTTTAATTCAGTAGACTTTACTTTTGTACTTTAGTAGAAATGTGAAAACTGTGTGTAACAAAACATCAAGCTTTGATATAATTGTATTGAACTGTTTTAATAATCAAAATCAAAAATCGAATATTTAACTTCAAAAATTCCTTACAGTATTTATAAAATACATCATAGTGATTAGGGCTGTGCAATATATCGCAATATATAGGAAATCGTTTAACCCTACTACAGTAAACACATTCATTTTTGAGACACGTGACTAAGATTTCAAGCTAATTTAAACTATTTGGGCACAAGAAGTTCTAAACTTTGTAGCTTTAACAAAGATTAATGTTATGTTTTATTGCAACGAAGACTATACACAGTTATTTTACATTTGAACTCTTTTACTGTTAGAATATTCATAAGGCACTGTCTATTTCATTTGTATCTTTGTTCTATTGTATTCATTTAGGTTTGTAATTTGTTTATTATGCTTTATAATAACACACTCCCTACAAAATGATCACTATGTGAAATTATGAACTATGAAAAATATGAATTATGAATATGTCTTTCCATATAGTTATTTAAATGTACATTAATTCCGCAGTATATATCGCAGAAAAAATTAATTATTACAATGTCAATTTTATTCAATATCGTGCAGCCCTAACTGTGAACATAACTTCAGTTTCAATATAACTATAGCTACTTTTTGGTTGTAATTTGTAGCTAGCTAGAAGGGTAGTTTGACCGCAATTTAGCTACTTTACTTTTGAGTAGCTTGTACATTTTTTAAGCTACAGTTTATGCTTCCCCAACACTAAATATGTAAAAATATCAAGAATATAAAATATCAAATGCACACTATAACTATGTGCTATCATTTGTGCCAATACATCAAACCATATACTGTAAAAAAAATATCACAGTTTAGGACTCGTTTTAAAATGACCTTGTAAAATCTGAATCAACAGATTTGCCATACTTCATATTTCAAGTCAATTTAATTATATTATAAACTTCATACTATATACACTGTTTAAAAGCAGCTGAGAAATCATGTTAATTTATATAATATCTCTTCATGCCTCTTAAATCAATTCATTAGATTATATCTGGGTGATTATATAATCTACGTTTTCGTAGCACTACAAGCAATGAAGACATGGATAATTACTATATAGTACATTCCACTTACAACAGCATCCTGTATGCACATTAAAAGGTGAACATAATTATATTCATAATTATACATATTAAAAAAAGAATGCAGACTGTGTGGAATCTCTAATATGCAGCGTGTTTATTGTCACACAGTCTAGCCAGCAGATGATTAACAATGAGTAACAAAAATGATCAATATATGGATTTTAACAACATTATAAACAGCACCATGCCAACCAATTGTCCTTGCATCAGCCCAGAGCTGTGAGGCCTCATTGTTTGGTTTAGTAATCTCTGTCCAAATCCATTTTTCTATCATTATATGAAAAATGTGGGCGTCTAGAGCCCTTTGAAGAACTTTAGGGCTAGGTAGGGCTAGCTATATAGCTGTATAGTAGAAAATGTACTGCTATATGAACTAAATATCCCTATTTAGTTTGAGTGTTTAATATACAGTAGCTCTGTTCACACACGCTTGAAATAGTGAATATAGTGACATTCAACAAAAAAAAAAGTTCTTTTTTTTAAATCCAGCTCGAGTTTGTCTAAATTTCACTCAAATTTGGGATAGAAACAATACAGCGTTTTATTTTTGTTTTTTTGAGACGTGGAAAAAGCTACTTTGTCAATTATACTAGCTTGTTTGCTCTGTTGGGGGAATAGTATGCTTTTGAAGGATCTGAAACTAAACACCCATTCCTGAATTGCACAGTGGGGTTGAGGACTGTCACAGATCATTTCCACTTTGTCTAAAACTGCCCTTTCTTCCAGCTAACAGCCCATTTACTTTACTACTTGACACAAACACAACTGTTTAAACATCCCAATACTGACAAGCACTGGAGTCAGAAAAGGAGAAAAATCCAGGAATTTATGGCTCTGTGACCGTATAAGATCCACATATTCATATTTGATAGATTCAGCTGTGCAACTGCTTTTTAAAGGAACAATATGTACACGTTTTTTTTTATTCATATATTTAAAGATAGAAAAGTCTGTAGAAAAGTCTCTCTGAACACACATCACGTCAAACCTTGAAGCAGATGAGCACCAACAAAAGAAGAACCACAGATTATAACAACAAACTGAGGCTACAGTTCACACAGGCTCATCAATACTGACAACAGAGGATAGGAAAAGTGTTGCCTGATCTGCTGAGTCCAGAATAGACCCACTGGAAAGTTGAGTGTAATGGGCATAAACAACATAAAACAATTAACCCATGATCATTTTATAGGCACTTTTTGGGTAACCTAGTACACTGTAATTAAATCCAAAAACACAAATCGATTAAGATAACTTAAATTTCATTAGATTGAACATTAAAAAAGATGTCCCTTCAAAAAAAAGCATTGTGTTGTTTAAGCTCATTTTAAAAACCACAACCTATTTGTTTTATTCTGTAAAGGTTTGATAACTTGTTCCCCCCAAATTTCATTTAGAGCATGTTATAACATTATAACGCCATTCAAACTTCATAACGGCGATGCCCATTTGTCCACTATTAAAAGGTTACCCAAGTCACTCTTTCTGGGGGGGTCATTAGAGGAATCTCTGACAGAAAGCAAACTGTTATTATGATAGCAGATAGCGGCATTTAATCACAGCCAGACATCCAGACAATCCCACAGCCCATGATTTTTAGAAGCAATGGGCAGTCCAGAGCGATCAGCCTTTTGACTTTATAATGAGGAAACAAATCACTGCAAAACACTGAGTAAATGACTTCAAGAGAGCTATAATAAAAGACCATTTTTCACAAACGCCTGAAATAAACATCACAATCAAAAAAGAATTACGCCAACCTTCACTGAAACCCATTCTCAAAAGGCTGCATAAGAAAGCAAACGGGTATTTAAAGATAACTTTCAAATTCGACAACAATGCTTTACACTTATGAGCAAATCTCTGGCTTTATCTCGCTTAAACAGCCTTGAACTTTCAATGTGTATTTTTTCGTTAGAAAAGCTAGCATTAATGAAGTCACATTCTGTGCCAGACCTATCCTGAGCACAAGGGACACTGCTGGAAAAAAAAGAGAAGGGTGAAATGATCTCCCCTGGGGATTTCACCACTAATATTCAATGTGGAAGGGTTTCTATGGCAACAAGTGACTCACTGCACTTAAATGCAACAATGAATCGGAGTAACAGATAATGCGTCGCTCTCTAAAATTTTAGCTGCTAATGCCCTTAATGAGTCTAGATGCTGAAATCAAAGAGCAGGCTTTGTGTGAATGGCTGTCTTTGAATGGGACCTTTCTCCTCTATACGTGCAGAGCTAATAAAGCCTCAAATAGGAGGTCTAGGGCAAAGAAAACACAATGTCTTACTATGTTTGTTTGTTTTTACTCTTTCTTTCCTTCAAGATCAAATAGATACGATGCAACTCACTCGTTAACATACAGTATTAGTAACCAGACCCAAATTGAAAGTTTCCTTCTCTAAAAAATAGGTTGTGTAAGTGGCTTGTTACCAACAATAGTTAAGTGCCCTCTAGCTGGTGTGTAAATAATGATAGTGCTGTCTTGTCTGTTGCCTTGAAATTACTTTTGGTGTTACCGAACAAAATTGACATCTATACTTACATTTTGGGCAAAAGCATTAGAATGTAATTTACAGTCTGTTCAAATTACGTATTTTAATATTTAACATATAGTCTAGGTACATATTTTAACAATGCATGTGTTCCCTGAGATCCAAATCATGAATATTGTACTACTATAACATTATAAAGATTTTTTGACATTAATATAGCTTATTAAACTCTTCTAGTTTCAAGATATTGACAAACTATAGCATCAATTAGGTTTAAAGGACAAAATTAGTTAATTTATTTTAAAAAATATTTGTGATACCATAATAATAAGTATTTTTTTATTAATTTAACTTTATTTTTTTTGTTTGATGTATGTATAATTACAATCACTATCAAATTACATTGTCAATATAACAATAATAAAATAATATGAATTTGTAACATACATTTTTTATAATTTAGGTTTTACTTTACTGACCATGCTCAAATAAAGAAATATAATTATTAAATAATAATTATTAATAAAATAATAATATTGTATAATTATTAATAAAAATACATTAATAAAATAACTATTAGCTATATTTTTTCTTTTAAAGAAAGTCTTCATTTAGTTTGGCTGTTTTTTATGACTTTAAAATAAATAATTATAATAAAATATTAGATTATATTTAAATAATAAATTATTTACCTAATAATAATAATAATAATAATAATAATAATAATAATAATAATAATA
>CAIGQW010012936.1:3200013-3239176 GCA_903798125.1 Danio choprae | reverse complement strand
CTCTCTCTCTCTCTCTCTCTCTCTCTCTCTCTCTCTCTCTCTCTCTCCATATCTCTCTCTATGCTTTGACCTGCTGGCATGTTTGTGAGGTAACGTTTCCTCTCCTCTCTCTGCTGTTACATCGATACTTGTGGATCAGGGACAAGAGTGCCTACAGAGCAGCTTTTCTCCACCACGTCTATCATAGATCAGCTACTCGACAGCGTCATTTAGGTCATTGCTCGATGAACAGCGATGATAGTTAGAGCCAATCACAGTCATTTCTGTTGAGCACTTGAACACAATGGCCAATCGTAGGTACTTTAGAACTCCCTCAACAACACTCAAAAGGCAAGCGGGATTATTATTACATTTGTGTATTTGCTCTAAATAATCCAGTTGTGTTTAGTGCCAGTACTTGAGTTGTTTTTGCTACACGTATTTTTCTTTGCGCAGGTAAAATTAAAGGTACAGTTCTTGTATTAGAAATGAGTTATTTTAAAACCCCCCACCAAACTTGAACACTTCTCACTGGTTCTCGGTCATTTTGCAAACAATTAAACTCGAGTATCATTCCACTTATGCACTTTATGATTTCAAATCAACTTCAAATTTGAATTACAACTTTAAATAAAATTACAGTTTCAATTCAAATTCCTGCCTGATTAATCCTACAGTTTTTCATACGCGGAAAATACTCTTAAACTATTATTGTTGATTGCATATTGCTCATCATATATCTTCTAAAACTTCAAAAGAGAAAAAAAAGCATCTCAACTTTGCAATCAGTTTAAAATAAAAAAAAAAAAAAAAAAAAAAAACGACAGAAAAAAAAAAAAGGTCTGATCAGATTGTATAAAGCAACAGCTGCTGCACAGAAGACATGAGACAGACAGAAAGAGAGCAAGAGAAACAGAAACACAATGAGAGATGGTAGGCTTCTTGTATTTGCATTTGCCTCAGAGGCAAAAAGCCAAACAAAACAAAAAAAAATGGTAAGATACTGAAGATTATACTTCATCATGACAAAATAATAGCTTTGTGGTTGTGTTTGCCATCATGGAGGCTCTTTTCAAATCTGAGGAAACGGCCTGGCATTTGTCGCACTTAAGAGATGCAGATGAGACACCAAGATTCTGACTCACCTCGTTCCAATCGCTGGTATATATCACACTATTTCACGCTAGGCTCACTAAAACTAACAGCCCTACCAGTGTCAACAGCATGCACGCAAACAGATGAAAGATCAGTCATTTAGCAAAGATCGAAACAATACATAATCTTCTAATAAAACACAGTGTTGCATCTGGTTCAACAGGGGAAGAACCAGATCCATTATGCATTTCAATAATTAAATTAAGCGAGGCTTGCAAATTATTTTTTCCAGGCTGACGTGCATACAAATTAGCTTGTCATATTGTTTTAGAAATACAAGACATACAGTATGAACATAGTCAAACTCAAAGAGAGCAATGCAGGACAAATCTTAAATATTTATGATTTTAAAAAATGCCTCATGTCTGCTGTACGAATTCTGGATTTTGTTGTAAACTCTACAACAAAAATGTGTGTTGTGCATGAGCAGATATTCCTATCATAGCTGCATGTGTGTTTGGTGTTCGTGGTTACTCCCTCCTGAGAATTGCTGTTCTTGCTAAGTTAAGGATGACAACACAGTGTATGGGTTTCCATGGTTACTCTCTCCAGCAGATTGTGGTTTGGCTTTGCACAGTCATATAGAGAAATGCTCCTTTATGTGTGTTTTCATGCATGTACATGTGTTTGCTTAAAATGTATTTTATTAAAAGAAAGAGGCCATGTGATGCTTTATAAAAGGGCTGGGGGATATAAACTAATAACCTTTTTTTAATCAAAGACCAGGGTAGGGTTGCAACAGTTGATCGTAAGTTCTTTCTTAAACTGGAACAAAGTCCAAACTAGGGGCTTATTAACTACTAGCTAGTTTATAACTAAATTTGTTCTTACTTCGGTTGCACCACATGTTCTTAAGGCAAACCGTAGTTCGTAGGTCGTAAGCTCTGCGTAAAGTCATGCGTAGTTGCACTGAATGACGTAATATCAAATAAAACGCATTTAAGTCGTTAAATCTTTAAAAATTCCGCAACTAATGCATCTATATATAACTGTCCTATGAAAATGAAATTATAAATGACATTTTTATAGTACATTAAATCAAAGTCAGTCATTAATAACAGACGACGCACCTATATCGCGAGCATGTGAATGCAGGCGAAATATACATGAAGTTATTAAAACATTCAACTTAAAAAATATATATTATATCCTACATATGAAGGAAAAAAGAGCAGGAAGAAAAACTTATGGAAACTGATGGATACAATTAACACAAAACACTTCTTGAAAGAAAATTAAACTCTTCTTTTACCAACCGAAAACAATGCGAGATTTGGGAGGAAAATATGGCTGTGAGTAGAGGGAAATCCTTCTTCATTATGATCGCGAGCTCCTCTGTAAACTAATCTCGCTGTCATGTCTTTTCTACCGTTATACATGGGGGGAGGCTGCCATAAATATTTAGTTGGAATGTAGCGTTACGTTTAAACTAAGTTCAGTGGTGCAACACAAAAATATTTAGTAATGCGGAAGTTGCAACTTAGTATCCCTTTAAGTCACAGCTATGCTACGTTTTAACTTACGCAGTGCTGGTGCAACTATGCAAGTATAATTTACATTGTAACTACCATGTGCAAAACTTTAAAACAAATAATTTTGGTTTTAACAGTATATAAATTCTCTTTTATTCTTGTAAAAATATAAACAAAAAAAAAACATAACATAAAATATTGCTAAATAAAATGCAAAATGTGAGCATTATACTTTCAAGCTTGCAACTTTCTCACCATGCTTTTATTCATGTTTCTGCTTGTATCCAGATTGCAGGCATTCAAATGATTGTAATGAAATGTATTGCCATAAACAATGTATTCACAAAAATCACAAAGTAAACACTAGAGCATAAGCACTAGAGTCAAAATGATTAGCCCTCCTGTGAAATTAATTTTTCTTTTTCAAATATTTCACAAATGCAGTTTAACAGGGCAAGGATTTTTTTACAGTATTTACTATAAATTTTTTTCTTAATAAAAATAGATTTTATTTTTTTTATAACCATTTTAAGGTCAATGTTATTACCTCCCAAAGCATTTTTGTCCCGATTGTCTACAGAACAAACCGTAGTTTTACAATGACTTGTCTAATTAACCTAGGTAAGCCTTTAAATGTCACTTTAAGCTGAATATTAGCATCTTGAAAAATACCTAGTAAAATATTATGTGCTGTCATCATGGTAAAGATCAAATAAATCAGTTATTAAAACTATTATGTTTAGATTTGTGTTAAAAAAATCTTCTTTCCGTTAAACTGAAATTAGGGAAAATATATATACAGGGAGGGCTAATAATTTTAACTTCAACTGTTTATCTTCATATTGCACAGCCCTAATATGTTACCCCATGTTCTAGTACACCTAAAATCACATGGCCTCTTTAACTTTGGAAGTGTGCATGTGCATTGTTTCCACACTCACTCTGTACCGTAGCGGTCCTGGTGCAGTTGTAAAGAATGGCGAGCTCTCCAAAAACTTTCCCAGGTCCCATGGTGCACAGTTTCATGCCCTCCTTGGTCACCTCCACCTTGCCATCTGAAAGCAATCACATAGTAAATCTTTAAGTCATTGATGATGCTCTGTTCACGAAAGCAAGCATGACAGGCTGGAAATGCATCCGTGCCGAGTGCCTGGATTGGACCAAGCCTGGCCTAATACATTCCAATAACAGTCTCATTTCATTAGACCAGCAGACATGAGGTGATGGGGGAGGGGAACAACTGGGAAAGGTAGAAGCTCTCTAATGTAAGGAAATAGGCCAGTGAAAAGATGAAGAGAAAAAAAAAAGGAATGGATTAGTGAAGTATTATGCTTGAACTATTAGATGAGATGCAGTGAAAGCCATAGTGAGAGGGCCCAGAACTGTTATTTTGGGATTAATGCGTAAGGCACACGCAACTTCCTCTGAGTTCGCTCATGGGAAATTTAACAGCAGTCGTGGCTGAAGAGCTCATCTGTCACCTCACGGAGTTTTTCGAATTATAGCCAAGCTTCCGGGGACTCGACTTGGAATAAAGTAGGTCTGAGAAAGAGCTTCCTGCTAAATGCTGGCAACGGCGAGGCTGCACGTAAAAAGCAAAGATGTTTATGCAGGCTCACAGTGTATACCCTCACAGATTTGATCTTAGATTGTAGAATGTTTTGTATTGACTAAGATATAAAAATTAGAAAGATTTTTTCACATTAAACACGTTCAATTAGGTAAGTAATTGTAATTATTTTTATACTTTTACTTTCATCTTTCACAGAATAATAAGAAAAGATGCATTCAGTTCCACAATAAATTGATAAAAAAAAAAAATGGCAGGAAATATGCGTTTAGTGTTACAAAACCTATAGAGTATATAAAACATTAATGTTATTCCCCAAATCCTGAAAAAAATGTTTCCATAAAAAGATTAAGTAGCAAAAAATAATTGTTAACATTGACAAAATATCAAGAGATAATATAATTAAAGGTGCTGTATGCATATTTTTGACTCTTCTAAAGCATAAAAATACCATAATATGTTTGCAGATATTTAAGACACATGCTAAGTGAACATTCTTGTTTATCTGAAAAACAATGCTGAAGTCAGATATTCTGCTTTGAAAATGTGGGTTATGTGCCAGACATCTGTCTTTGTTTTGGTCATTTAACCCGCCCAATGCCAGTTTAGCCAATTATATTTTAGCACCCCGGGTTGTCTTGGTGGAAACAACAACGTGTCCTAACAACACGTTAAGTGAGGACATTTGCAGGGGTAAGCAATTTGGCTGTTTGCAAAAGACGAAATTTAAATACAGACATTCAGAAGCACAGAATACTACACTGCACTCCAGCAAAATGGTAAGGTTTACAATCTAATTAATACATATAAAACCTCTTTAACATTATTAAATGTACATGCCGAATCTCTGATATGTGTTGGCTTGCACTGAGTCACAGATCTAAAGTTCCATTTCAAACTGTTTATTTTATTTTTAAGATCTGAGGTGAACTATCTGCTGCTGCTTTCAGTAGTATGGCAATAAATGTGAAATGGCATTCAAACTCACATTATTAGCATTTAACACTGAATAAAGCACAAGAGGTGTACTGGAGGTGATCATTGTCAAGATTTTCTGTTGTTCAGCTGCAAGAAATAGAAGCTGCTTCTAAAATATAAATTTTAGGTGTTGGTTAGGACAAAAACTCCTTTTAATATGGAAAATATTCCTTCTATCGTGTGTCATTGCTTTTATTTAGAACAAGGTTTAAGCAGCCTTAAATCAGCCATTAGGCTCGAGAGTCAGGCACACTCATGTTGATGTCGCCAATCTAGCAACCTGCACTTGCGTGTGTTTTGAACCAGGGGTGCAATACCTAGTTCAACCACTGGGTGTCAAACTTACATACTGCACCTTTAATGGTGGACTTTATTGTACAACAAATAAAAATTGTATAATACGTTAGGAAGTGTATTTTTGATCAAAAAAAATTCTAATAATTAATCTAAATAAATAAATAAATCTTTTAGAAACACAAAATAATGAGCAATACACTGTAAAAAATGCTGGGTGCCACACAATTCCTTAATCGTTACTTAATTACTTAATCGTTTTTACAAATTTAAGTGGATTGAACGCAAGAATTGTGTTGTTTCAACTCGTTTTAAATAAGTGGTTTGAACGAGCAGCAAAAGCCAGTGTATATTTTAATAAACCCACCCACCTTTTCTTTTCTTTTTTTTTTCTTAAAGTAGTATGAGTCAATCTGGAATTCTAATCAGCTAAAATTGAACAGTGAAGGTTCTCTCCACATGGAAGAAAACACACATTTTCTTCCTCATACTTCCTGGTAAGGCTATTCTGCAGCACCGATGCTATCAGCAAGGCTAATCCAAAAAGCTACAAATACACTGACCCAGAATCAGTCTGCTGTGGATTTATTCTTCTGCCACCTGGGGTCTGTCTAATGACGGACCTGAATCACCACTGGCCATCTAATCGCGAACAGCACGAAACAAAAAACATCCACTTTAAGCCCACCACGAACACCAGCCCACTCAACTCATGTAAATACAATGTGATGCAGTTTTAAATATACAATTTTAAATAAACAATTGGAAGATCTTGAGTCGTGAGTCAAGTAAAGTTCTGGACTTTGGTCTTCAAATAATAAATATACACAAAAAAAATTTATTTGCTGTTTGTTCAGTTTTTGGGGGGACAACTTAATTCTTTTATGTTCAATCCACTTAAATTTGTAAAAACTAATAAGTTAACTTAATTCCTTCATGTTGTCCAAACACACATCGATTGTTTAAAACCCAGCATTTTTTACAGTATACTATTACTAAAACAGGGTGTCCGCTGGGTCTTAAATATCAAAAACCAAATTCTAGGCCTTAATGTCTTAAATTCACTGCAGTATTGTGTTGCAGGTCTTAAATCATTTTAAACAGGTCTTATTTTGCTTTGTCAAAGTAAAGCACCAACAACATCTCAATAATACCTTATTTTTTATATTTAAGTGTTTTACTGCAAAGAGATACAATTCACAACAGCTGTTAAACATTTTAACAGCAAATGCCACAAAATAAATTCCCTAATCGGGAAAAAATAAACTAAAAACAATTACACGATTCCTTGTGATGATACTAGAAACAAATCTTAACCCTGCATAAGTCTAAAATTTCATTCTTAATGGTCTTAAAAGGGTCTTAAAAAGTCTTGAATTTGACTTGATGAAACCTGCAGAAACCCTGTGAAAGAATCACATGGACTCTTCTTAAACACTATTGTGGTTTCGAAATAAAGCACAAAAAGCAATAACGTCCAATAGATAAAATCAGGTCACACTACTAACAGTAATTACCAAATACTTCACAAACTGACCCGGATTTATTGGCTCAGTAAACTGTAACAGCTGATTTAGTAATAGTGAAGTGAAAAGCTTCTGTTTGGCACTGGCAAGCTGAAATTATGGTGTTTACTCGATGGGAAGCCTTTTAGATAACTGGTCGCTTTAGGTTTAGAAAAATAAACTTGTGATTTTTTTATAACAAAAACATCTCTTTTTTTTGCTCTTAGAACTGTCGAAAAGGTCAGGTATCATTTAATAGATATCGCACATAAATATCATAAATTAATAATTATTGCTTTATAGTGTACATATGACTTTTAGCTTTGTATCAAATGTTATTGTAAAACCTTGTTATTTTGTTGTCTAAAAATGTAAATAAGCATAAAACCATTTTTATGAAAAATAAAATAAGGAGAAAAATAAATGCTCTAAATTACATTATTTTAAATGGGGAAAAATATAATCAGTAGTTTCTATAGCATAAAACAAACATTTTACTCACACACACAACTATAAATCATAAATCAAGAGAAACCAGATAATTCATTAATTTAATAAAAACAAAATGTATTTAATAATTTAAGTGAAGTAGTTGCTTGATCTCATTAGCAAAGATCAGCTGGGTAACAAATAAAATCATGATTTCTAATGTCATCTTAAATTGTAAAATATAATTCCAATGTTATAATTACATACTTCTTTAACATTATTTTTTCCTCTGCTATATTAAACTTCTCTTGTCAGAATGAAGTGGAGTCTGAGACAAACCTCGAGTATCTCCTTCCCAGTCCATCTAATCCTGTTTACATTACATAAACCTTCTCCTAAGCGGGTTGAAGCTTAAGGACCTGTTGCTATGACAACGACTGGGATGAGCTTTGAAGAACAGAATAATCCATGATTGTGTCAAATCATTAACAATTAAAGATCCCCTGAAATGCTTTTAAATCCACAGCTTTGTTCAATGTGTGAGGTCATTTCAACTGAAACAGTTAAACAAGGCAGGACAAAGTAGCCCCTCCCCTTTTTAAATATAGCCAATAGCATTTGTTTGTACCACAGCATCGCCAATCAGAGTCATTGAGCTAAAGTGTATCTAACTCATGACAGCCAATTGCAGTGCTGAGTGCTTTCAGTATTATTCAGATATATTGTGTGGTCCTCATGTATATTTTATACTACAGGGTTGTTGAATGCTTGATTCTGATTGGCTCATGCAATCATTTTCCGATTTAAACACAGCTGAAGTAGTTTCAGGCAGGTCTTGACTGCGTTACACTTCAATATCATTACATTGAATGATTGCAATAATTTCACACTGTAAAAAGTGATTATTTACTTTACCTTTAAAAAAGTGAGTAAACCTGTAGCCTTAAAAAAAGCGACAAATTGACTTTACCTAAATAAAATGAGTGAGCTCTGTAATTTTAAGTTGATTTAACTTATTTTTAATAATTATGAACATAGTTCATTTACTTAAAACTTTTAAGGCATCGGGTTTACACACTTTTCAAAGTCAACCAAGCATTTTTTACAGTGTATACACTCAGAAATAATGGTACAAAATCTGTTTCTTTTCAAAAAGATACACTTTAGGACACTAGTACCTTTCGGGTTCACTTTTGTACATTTATGGTACTACGAGGAACACATTTGTGCTTTTTAGGTATTAATATATAACTGTAAGGACCTGTTAGGAACAAAAATGTACCTCCCCAGTGACAGATGTTGTACCTTAATTTCTGAGAGTTTACAACAGACAAAAATCTAATCAAAACAAAACCAAAAGCTTTGGATGAGATACTAGCCCTACATACAGGAGCTTGAGGACAAAGACCTGAGAAATGAGATAAAAATACAACATTTTTAGGTGTGCATTAAGCAGAATAATTCACTTCAGTCCATGGAATTATTAGAAAATAATGGGGCTAATATTTTCTAATAATTTAATAGCCCATTGTCAATTATTTTATTAATACATGCAAGGGGAACATTCGATAAAACACTTTGTTAATAGGTGACAGATTTCAGCCACATCTTTAATGTCTTGTTGTGGGGGGGTCACTTCAGATTTGAACAGCATTTGATTGGTCTGAAGATGTGATGAGAAGCTGAAGTACTGTATGTGGCAGTTACATAAAAATCATTGATCCATACTGGCAGAAGTGAAGTACTAATTTTGATGCTCTTTTTTTGTTTTCAAAAGGAGTACACTAGCTTATAGATAACCTTCAGACTAACATATCGATGCCATATGATTTATGCGACATCATTGGCTGATACTTTTATTTATTTTTATTTTTTTGCATCAAGTCCAATGTAACTGCAAATCGAATGTCAAAGTCAAGTCATGAATATACAGATTAAAAGTCAAGGAGTCCGTTCTGACAGCTGCTTCACAGTCATACATCAAGCCAGCGGTAACACAGTCGAAATCTCCTCTGAAGCGAAAAGTTTTATTAGATTTCCATCTTGTTCGGATGGCTTTCTCTTGGTAGTGCAATATGAGGAACGAGAGCGGGCACAAAAGAAGGATGTTGTTATCAGGGAGCTGTGACTATCAGCCTGTTTTCGGGCAGGTCAGACTGACTTGTGCTCTATTACCACTACCTGCATCCACAACCCAGGGAAATAACCTAGTGTAACTGGCAAAGCAAAATGTGGTACGCTTTAGGGCTTAGAGACAATAAAATGAAATATAGATATGTGCACCATAAAACCATAACGATGCATGGGCATCTATCTTCTAAGTTGCTGCACCTTATAATAGTGGAAATCTTTAATGCTTTGACAATGAACTTAAAATAAAAAGTAGTATTTTCACATATTAACTAACTAAAATTGGTCATACTACTAATTGAATCTTTTTCAGCAGTATACCAGTGGGTACACTGTAAATCTTGATCTTGATTTTTCTTCCAACAACTTTTAACCTTGAAAAGTGACTTTCATTAACATTTTTAATAGTTTAAAGTGATATATTGTCTGGGTTGGTGCTGTATATAACAGTAGAAAAACTTTGTAATAAACTGCCAGTACATTTCCTGTTATTTTACAGACTTATTTGTCTATATATATATTATTATTTCTTATACATTATATTATTCCAAACTACTAAAATGTCAATAAAAGTCACTTTGTTGAACTTTCAACATCAAAAGTCGACAGGGCAGAGATTAACATCCTATAATGCTATTCACAACCACAAAGAAGTGAAAAACACTTGTATATCACAAAATACGGTTGTTTTTATTAAATGAATTAATAAATTAATCTTCCAGAAGCGTTCGGTAGCACAAACATTCCAGTTCTAGTTTTCATCTACACTTTGAATGTTTTGTATCATTCATATAGTTATAAATAGTTATAACATCCTAATTTACAGTATATATAACATCCTAATTCCTCAAAATGTGATGTTTCCGTTTCTGCTGACAGTATGTTATACTCATTTGATTTGATAAAAATAACAATTATCTTAACATAGCATACTTACTTACTCCCAGGGCCATTTATATCGAAATTGATATTTAGCTGCACAATATTGGTGTTTCGTAACATCTAGTTTTTATGAGGTAAGTTGTTAGCCCAATGCTCAACCCCCACAATAATAAAAAGGGGCAAATGACATTCTGCGTAAATTACATTAGATTGTAGCTGTGTAAATTAAATTAATTCGTAAGGCTTTAGGGACAATTCAGAAACCCGTTATTAGTAAAAATAAAAAGTTTGTGAATTCACATCTCAACACTATCCATGCTGCTAAGAGCAATGTTGGAATTTGCCAATATGTGCTGTACACTTTCCAAAAAAGTTTGAGAGGGTCAAAAAATGGCAATAAAACACGGTTAACGCATGAATATTCCCTTAAAATAGCTTTTTGTTAAGCAACTTACAAGCTTTAGAGCTTCCTCGACACTAGTGGCCCTCCAGAGTAATTGTCTATGCAAAACCTTGTAAACAATATGAGTCATCCACCTCAAAATAAAAGGATGCTTTTGAAGAAAAGAGCTCTGAATGCTGAGGATGACACTTTGGCTAACATACGCCTTGAGGTCTATATATTAAAGCTGGCAGCTTTCATTTAACATGGGATTATTCGTTAAACAGTAGGTCAAAGATCTTCTAAGGATAAGCATCGTCAGGCTTCTATATCATCTGACTATGATGTTTAATTCTCAAAAGTAGAAGGCACGCTCATAGGATTCGCTTCACCGCATGCAGCCTATTTCTGCTTCTCTAAATGAATTGGCGGGATTTGATTGTGTGTTAATGAATCCACCGGTTGGAGGCCAATTACTCTCTCACCCTAAACCAGCATGGCTGAGACTATCAATCTCCTACCTGTATGTCTTTTTTTCCCCAAGGACAAATGTAAGACGACTCTTTGTAATATTGCAGCCAGAAATTGAATTCATTATTTTCTTCACCATTATGTCTTGTCCATATATGATGTCAAAGTGGCCAAATGACGCCATCATATGGCACAATTTCACTTTTTTCTTTCTTTAAAATGTTGTATACTGTTGAACAAGTTAAAAACGTAAATTCTCAAAGACTCAAACCCAAAAACTAATTCTTTAAAATAGTTAGAAAACATTTCTACAAATGTATGTCCCTCTGTGGAAAGATTGTCAAAACACTTGTAATGTAATGTAATGTGTATTTATATAGCGCATTTACCGTGTATGACCATACACCTAAAGCACTTCACAATCATGAGGGGGGTCTCTCCACACCACAACCAGTGTGCAGCATCCACTTGGATGACCACTACAGCAACCTAGTTTTCCTACAAGGTACTGACCAGTCTCAGCCCTGCTTAGTTTCAGTGAGTAACCGGTCTTGGGCTGTAGAGTGATATGGCTGTGGAAACTTCCAAATGTATGAAAAAAAACAAGGTGCAACTTTTATTCTTGGTGTGGTGCTGTTTTTGTGCCACGATATCATGCAGACCGTGTGTGTTTAGTTGCAAAAATGAAACTACTTTCCAAAAATAAAACCCTTACCAATCTGTTGCATTTTGCTTAATTCACTCAGGCAAATTAATCAATCAGCCTGGTTATCTGCATTTTCATGATCAGATTTAGCCTCAAAGCACCTTTCAGAACAATGAGCTTTATAGGCAGAGCAAACCTTAACCTTAAACTGCATAAACCCATTGTATTACAACCAGTGTTGGGCACGTTCCTTTAAAAGAGTAATTAGTTATAGTTACTTCTCACAAATAGTAACTTGGTTAGTAACTAAGTTACATAATTATAAAAGTAACTAATTACCATGGAAAGTAACTATTGCATTACTTTAAAAAAATCTTATTTGTCGAATGACTATAAAATAAATCTAAAACATTGTACACTAATCTACACTATTTTAATGTTGTTTTTGGACAATGTGAGAGAGAACGGCAGCATGTCCTCAACTATATATTTAGATATTATTTTATTTAATTCTGTCTGAGTAATAAGTATTTGCGGTGGAGAAAAATCAAGTTGTATTTGCTTTGACGTCTCCTCCTTTGGTAGCAGAGCTCATGTTATCACCTGCGTAGCCACTAATTTTGTGGTGGCATGTGACAATGTAAGGTGCTTCATTAGATTATACTTGTCACTGACGCAGAGAGACTCTTTTTTTTTTCCTGGGCATGAGTTGCACGATACATAAACATTCTTGCCTTTCACCTCAACGAGGGAAAAGTGCTTATATTTCCAGTTTGCAAACGCTACCTTTGAATTTGTTGGATTTGCCATCGTTCTGACTCCTGGTCATTGGTGTGTGCCATTGACTGCGTGTGCTTGTGTAAACATCCGCCCTACTCTGCCTCTGATTGGCAAACGATGGAAATGTACTCTAAGACAATCATCACGGCCTCAGTTACACCACGTTCACAGACACACCAATCATCATCAGTGGTTGGTTATGTTATGCACTGCATAAACCCATTGTATTACAGCCAGTGTTGGGCACGTTCCTTTAAAAGAGTAATTAGTTATAGTTACTTCTCACAAATAGTAACTGAGTTAGTAACTAAGTTACATAATTATAAAAGTAACTAATTACCATGGAAAGTAACTATTGCATTACTACTATTGAGAACAGCCCCGAAAACACACACACACCCACCCACCCACCCCAGAGAAAGAGAGGTTCCTATGGCTGAGAGAGACACTGCTCGCCTAAAAACCACTTCAGTGTTCTCATTTATAGTAGCGCACCTTTTAGTCAGTAACCGTAAGGGTGTTGTAACGGGGGGAAACAGTAATTCATTTGATTACTCGTTACTGAAAAAAAAGTATCACCGTTAGTAACGCCGTTTATTTATAGCGCCGTTATTCCCATCACTGAGTTACAATAAATACACAAATAAAGTCTTCTTTTTTTTTTTTAGCAATGTCATATGACCTCTTTAAATTTTCCACATTTTGCTTTGGAAGTCTCCTGCAATAGGTTTACAATAATTATTAAAAAAATCATTCATTTTCTCATCACATATTCATTCATTAATTTATTTTCTTTTTGGCTTAGTCCCTTTATTAATCAGGGGTCGCCACAGCGGAATGAACCGCCAACTTATCCAGCATATGTTTTACGTAGCGGATGCCCTTCCAGCTGCACTGGGGCATCACTGGGACATCACATACTCATTTCTAATGCATTTCAAACAATCATTTGAAGATTAACTCTTTCTAAACCACTTCTTTACAAAAGTCTCCTCTGTTCTGATTTGTCAGATGGCCCAGTCTGTTGTGATTGGTCAAATAGCTTACAGTGCATGTCTAAAATCAAACACCCCAATGCCAAACTCAGAAGGGTTCCTTTTCTTTTAAACTTAAACATTGTAGACAGTAAGGATTATTATGTTTATTTTAATGCATCAACTAAACTAAAACTAGATGATCCACCTCAACCTCAATCGCAAGCACAACATAAGCAGGACAGTTCTTTTTTTTTTTTTTACAGCTTTGTAGAAAATGTATGCATACTGTAAGTGTTTCATGTGTCAGTCTGTATTTCAAATTATAGTGTAATATATTATAGTGGGAAAACGCTATGTAATGCTTCTTATGATCTTGACAAAACAAACCAGCTACGATGCTTTGGATCAAAGTAGGCATTCACAGGCAGCCAATGAGGAGTATAGGCTTGCATTATGCAAATGTGTGTTTTACATTCAAAAACAGCAGCATTACACACTGCATAAAATACAGAATACTCAAAAAAAAGCATGAAAGTGCAACTTTAATTGAACTCAACTCATGGGAATTTTCTGTAATTCTCCTTTATGTATAAAAATATCATTTCTGCTAGTTCAATGAAGCAGTTAATTTAATTGTCATAAGAGATTAAGTGGTTCTTTCATAATTTGGAAATAACGATTCATTTACAAATTAAATGACCCAGCCACAGTAGCTCTAGATGTAAAATCACAATTAATGTGAAGAAATTACCAATGCATTTCCATGTAAGAAATGAAAACATTGAGGCTAGAAAAGTAAGAAAATAAAGACAAAATATGCCTTTAGACTTTTGAGTATAAAAAGGCATTTTCCATCAGTCGTGCATTCTTCCTCTACTGTATATAACTAGTGCATACAATTCCCTGTTATTTTCAGCTTTTCCATGACTCTAGAGTCAGTACAAAAATAAGAATACAACACCATACATTCATTTTTCTCAAGGCCAGAAATTTGCTCAGAAAAAAAAAAAAAAAAAATAAGAAGTATAATGATTTTTAAAAAAAAAAATAAAAAAAAATTAAAGAGGTGGAGACTTAAAACATTAACAATAAGAGCACGGAGGACACATGAAGTGATGTATATATTTATAAAAAAAAAGATGCTGAAGCGATTCTATTCGTAGTATTTTCAATCAAATATTAATGCAATAATTCTTGAATTCAAATGATTCACAATTCAAATCTGCAAGTTTTAAAAAATAAATGCATATTAGCATGATTTGTTACAGATATTAGAATTCAGTGTTGGGAGTAACGCGTTACAGTGATATTCTTATTTATTATTATTACTCATTCAAATAACAGTAACTAGTAACATATAATGTATTACATTTTGGAAGTAACTTGCATAACAAGCCTAACACGTTGTAATCGTAATGCATAATTTCACTTTTGTCATTTTAGTTATAGCGCACAATAATATTGACTTTTTACAGTATTACCTTTTTAAGGTCTACAACAAAAGGCTGGTAAGGACTAAATTGCTTTTCTTCTTGGGTTTGAGACATCATGAACCTTAAATCTAATGGAAAATTTTACGTACACTAAGCAGAAGGGCTAAACAACATATTGAAAAAGTATCGCAATAATATTATATGCAATATTCATTTCGCAGAGAAGTATCAGAGAGAATGGCATTTGTGTCCTGCATGCATAGGTTGTTTATCCACATCTGACCAATCTGATGTGAGCTTTACTATCTTCATACCCATCTCTACAGTAGGTCCTGTTAGGTGAGCCTAAAACTGAAAATAAATACTAATGTCGGGAGACAAGAAAGGGAAATGACAACAGTCAATATGATTAGGATTTGGCTCAGATATTAAGTCTGAATATTTTAGTATGATCATTACATAAACATATTTTTTTTAATTGCTGATAATACAGCTTTTTTAAAGTTACTTGTATTGTAAAATAAAAATCATTATCGCAACACTCAACAAAAATATTTCATATTTGCCCAGTACCATGCAGCCCTACTAAGCCATTTCAAATCAGAATATGCTGAGTCAGCTGACCAATCAGATCTCACCCCATATCTCTGAGGGAGGGGTTTCTTAGAACCAGGAAGTCAACAGACTGGAAACCAGAAACAGTGGCGCAGGTAAAATATAAAACAAACGTAAAATAAATGATTTACCAAATGAGGGCATATGAATAGTAGGTTTCAATTACACAAAAGTTTCACAAAGCGACAATCCTTTTGTGTCTACATCGCATTTACAACCCTGAAGAGTCAAGCATATGTTTTTGTCGTACAGACCATGAACCATATAATGGAAGTGTGATCATTTCAGACATTTACCATGAACTGTGGCACCTCTGATGGTTTTGTGTAGGAGTCCCTCTCGCGTTAAAGTGCCTCTGTGTTACAGAAACTCGATCGTGCTGATCGTTGGAACAGCCACTCATACTTTCAGCATGTACTCAAATATGTTTGTTTCATTTCACCCTGAACCAAATCCCCTCTCGAGAGCATCATCTGTGGGGCAATAACAAGAGGGCAGCATGTATAGCCAATATACAGCATGTATAGCCCTTCACTCATGTATTTTACCAATGCTTTTAACACTGGAGTGTTAGTCGACATGGCTTAAAGTAGAACAGAGGAGGCATGAACTTGTGAGTGAGGTGAGCATCCAAAAGCCATGTTTATATAAAAAAGAGGGCTTTGCATCTAGGGCAGGACACAGGTTCTTTCAGCATGATAGGGGAATTATCACTAGAAAGGATAAAGCTCAGCTGGAGTAATTCTCCTGTTCAAATGAAACCCCACTCTGATAAAAAAGTTTTTGTTAAGGTACTGAGCGTTTTTTTAAAGGATGTCAGACTTGTTTTTCTCCTCTTTTCATGGTTATTTGAAACTTTTTTTATTGAACCAGATAATGGAAAAGTTTTTTAGAAGGAGATTTTTGTGAAGTGGGTGTGAGACATTGGAATGGAAATAATATTTATGCTAAATAAAAAAAGGTTTATGAACAAGTGGCTTTAATGAAGCTCATATATTGTCAATATATGTACAAATTGCAATTTGTTTTGAAAACATTGGAAAATAGTATTCATCAACAAAATTACCCATTATAAATATTCATTCATTCATTTTCTTTTCAGCTTAGTCCCTTTATTCATCTGGGGTCGCCACAGCGGAATGAACCACCAACTTATCCAACATACAGTATGTTTTACGCAGCGGATGCCCTTCCAGCTGCAACCCATCACTGGGAAACACCCATACACACTCATTCACACACATACACTACGGACAATTTAGCTTACCCAATTCACCTATAGCGCATGTCTTTGGACTTGTGGGGGAAACCGGAGCACCCGGAGGAAACCCACGCGAACACGGGGAGAACATGCAAACGATCTTCTTGCCGTAAGGCAACAGTGCTACCCACTGTGCCACCGTGCCGCCCCATTATAAATATTATATAAAGTTATTGTAATTTCCTCAAAATACATTCAGACAGAAATCATATACAGTCAAGCCAAAAATTATTCATAGCCCTGGCTTGACTCTATATAACATTATATATGCCTTATTTGCATTTATTTAATGAATCTCTGCTGAATAAATAATAATTTAATAAAATTAAATAAATTTAAGGATTGGTTTTTGTTACTCTTATGATAGGACAAGGGGTACGAAAACTTCACAGAATAGACCATCTACAACGACAACATGGATACACGCGTCAATCAGGAGATGCACAAATTTAAGTATTTTTCAGCATTATTAAGATTTTTTCAGAAACCTGTCAGAAAAGTCTAGTGGCTGAGAATGACCTTTTTACAGTGTCTGGTATAACGTTAAAGCTGTTTTCTTGTGTTTACATAGATGAATATGGCCACGGTGTAAATACACAGTACAGTTATGAGCTTATTGCCACATTATATTGTTATGATAACATGATATTGTTGTGATTTCCTAAAGGTAAATACCAAAAATAACGTAACTGGAATAACTACAGCAGTCGGCGTTGCCGATCTCATATGAAGAGCTCGAGACGGCATATGGTGAAGTGTGCGGTTGTTGTAGTGCTGTCCCATTTTTTAGGGGTCAATTTTTAAGCCCTTCCCCTTCACACACTGTTCCAAGGACCAAGGGGAAGGGGTAAAAAAAAATAGAATTGGAATTGGGCCTAAATGTTAAAGTACATCCCAAGAGTCTATTAGCAAAATATCCCCCCCCCCACCCCCAAAATGGACATACTGACCCTAAACATTCTGAACAGTGCATTACATCTGCGCTGAATGGGTGTTCTTTCCTTCAATGTATTCTCCATCTACGATACATGCTTCCTCATCACACCCCAGGGTTGTATCCTCAGACCATTGTTTTTTTCCCTTATCTACTAGATCACATCTGCTCAATTCCTTAATTAAAATCCTACCAATGCTATACCCTATTCTCCATCTCATATCCTCCTCTTTATCGCAGATCTCAGCCGGTATGAAATTAGATTAGAATATTTTAACTGAATGTGCATGTGAAGGGTCAGGCTTTGCGAGACTGAGCTCCTACCAGACGTCCCCTCGCACAGCCTTTCTCCATCTTGTTTGAATGTCACACACAAGCATCAATACCCAGTCTGGCCCTTTTCCTAGATGACCAATTGACATTCAATGACCACACTGCAGCCACTGCCTCTTTAAAGATAGAAAAATGAAGGCTGTCTGGAAAGATGCTGGAACTTTACATGCAGAGCCAATTTTGGCATCAAAGTTCGATTCATTTGATTGCTATGATATTGCTTGATTTCCAATTTGGGTGCACATCATCAAGTCTGCTTCAAAAGATTCGTCTTGACTCATATGTGAGTGAACCCCTTTTGTGGATGAATAATTTGCATCCAGGCACGTTCTTGATCATACTAATTATAGCATAATGCTTTGCTCAAAGCTGCTTGCCTCGGAATAAATTGTCTTTGGAGAGCACCTCACGCTCTTTGTACCTGTGGCGATGCATTTGCAGCAAACAAACATTAAGTGTTTTTCTTTAGTGTTGAGGATAAATCAAAGGAACAAGAACTTCAAGTACATTACAACTGGTGTGTGCTCCTGAATATTACACGTGTGCCACTTGCACTCACATTAGGAACTATGCTGTAATTACTGCAATTAAAGAGTGTAATGTGGAAACAGACCTGCAGGGGCTGTTGAAGCACTCAATCTGAGTTTAAAAACAGCCTACAATTTAACAATTCTCCCTCTGAATTCATCAGAAGCTGAGGATTGGTCATGTGCCTTGATGATCATGATGTGATGGTAAAGATACACCTAGAGCTTGCTGTACAGATAGACTAGAATCTCCTTTGACGTATGCATCACACCAGTACAGAATCAACTAATATTTGCTTGCAATAGTGAAAGAAAAAATGTTTTTGTTTATTTAATTTAATTATTTAGACTTACATGTGTATTTTTGAACACTTAATCATAAATGTGAACATTTCTAATATAAAATATGTAAGCGGTTGATAAAGGTACAGTCAATGGTATTTATAGCACAAATTGGACAATGAGGATTAGGGATGTAACGGATCATGGTTGATCCATGATTTATACAGATCACAAAAATAAAAATTATAATAAAAAATAAAAATAAAAAAAATCGCAGAGAGATCGCCTCTTGCGTCATTTAATTCACATGTATGAAAAGTATTTAAGCTTTCCTGTAAAATATAATGACAGAAGAAGTTGTGGTAGGTTACTCAGGATGTGGTGGGTTTCTTAAGTTATTAAAGGTGTTTTCTGTCACTACTTGTTTAGCCTGCGTTAATGCATTCAATATAAGCTGCATAATTAATCATTAAAAGATCAGGATCTCAACAACCATGCAACAAATTATAAATTATGGTGATTTGCATATGTTTATTAATCCTTGGAATCGCTGCATTCAAATCTATGTTTGAAAAACGCAAAAATCAAGAAAGAGATTCAGTCTTTAGTTAACAAGCAGTCAAATAACACAGACGTACTGGGAGAACAGTAAAATCACCATCCTATGCATTTAACATGACGCTCAAAAATGAAAGTTGTAGGCAGCAATTACATTATTTAACCAATAGGTGGCGACAACCAGCCATAAAAAAATATGCCACTGAATAATTCTTCAAAAATGATCCATCTAGCAACGAAACAAAGTTTTGAGTGAATAACTGAATCGTTTATTGGAAATGAGACAAAAAATTGTGTAAAATTTGTACAATATAGGTTGTACAAATAATAATGTTAGATTTATACATTTAGCGTTATCAGCAACAGTAGCAGTAAAAGTGATTTTTTCACAGTACTGAATATTTTACCATTTATTTTTATTCAGCTGATTATTTCTTCATTTTATTTTTAATAAAATTACAAGTTCTAAGTTCTGTTTGTAAAAACCAAACGTTTCTTGCAGTACTAAATAATAAATAAATGTAATAAATGGAAAGCAAATGACATTTCTCCTTGCCTTTTTGGCCGATCTGAAAAATGATCCGATCCGTGACTAAACTACCGTAATGTAATCGAAACCGTGAAATTGGTGATCCGTTACACCACTAATGAGAACCATACAGTTGTAACAGTTGTAGTTTTAAATTGACAATTATTTACATGATTGGTTTACATGAAGGCCTCAAAGATGTCGAAATAATGTTTTTGGCTCCTTAAACAAAAAATGTATTAATTAAAAATAAATAAATAAAATAAATGAACATAAAATGAACACTATGGGGAAGTTTGACGCCAACAACTTTTGGTTTTTATCCACACTAATGATATTTACAGGGTCGTATTATCGACAAATAAAGGATCATTTTTGTGCAGTTCTTTACACAATACCACAAAAAACTACCTCAAAAAACTATCTGAAATGTATAGAAAACACTCCAAGTACAGTATTTCAGATTGGACAGTGCTCTCAGTGGATTTCTCATCTGAAACGTGCAACAAAACAAACCTGAAGCAATGTATTTTCTTTTTTTTTTTACTTTTGAAAAATGTAGGCTGAGGCATGTACAGCGGGGAAAATAAGTATTGAACATGTCACCATTTTTCTCAGAAAACAAATGTAATTAGTTTACAAATTGAGTTGTGTAATAAAATGAAATGACACAGCGAAAAAGTACTGAACACATGAAAAAAGGAAGGTGTAGAAAGGCAGTGAAAGCCCAAACAGCAGCTGAAATCTCTGAGTAGTTCTCTGCTCTTCGTCATTGTAAATTAATATTTTCTGCTTCAGTCCAACATCTACATTACCAGTTGATGAAGATGAAACCAGGGTGGACATTTCAGCAAGACAATGATCCAAAACACAACCAAGGATACACAAATGCTTTCAAAAGAAAGAAAATCAAGCTGTAGAATGGTCCAGCCAATCACCGGACTCGAATCCAATATAAAATACAAATTAATGATCAGATTTGATAGACGAGACCCACAGAACCATCAAGATTTTTACACTCTGTTGAAGTCAGAAAATCTCACACTTGAGCAATGCATGTGACTTTATTTTCTATATGAGTGACGTCTTTAAGCTGCCTTCACCAAAAAAGCGTTTTATATAAAGTATTAAATACATTTCAGTAGTTCAGTACTTCCTCGTGTCATTCCATTGTTTTTAACTAATTTTTCAGATTTTTTTGTTTTGTTTTATTATTATGTTTGTATTGTTTGGGTTTTTACCAAAATCGGGTTCAATTCCATGTCAACAGCTCCTTTAGAAATATTATTCCCAGAAAAAAACATGACATGTTCAATACTTATTTTCCCCCGCTGTATTTGCAATGAGACTTGGTTAAAAATAAAAACAATTTAATAAAAAAATTTAAATAATTAATTTTAATAATAAACAAAATCATACCCCAACATGACACAATTGTAATACAAGTGTGATACAATTTAACTTACTGACAACAAAATACCTGTGCTCTACAGAGTTCCTAGTTTGTCGATATAATGATGCTTTAGTGACGCAATATCTGGCAACATCACAGCATCAGCAAAGAGAATGTGTCGCAAATCATGTATATAGCTGTAAAAACTACAGCTTTGTCCACGTCGACTTGAAGACCATCTGAATAAATCATGTAAATGTATGGTAAAGAAAACTCACAGTTCAAATGATGTCTAAAAATCAAAATTAGATCTTGCTAACACCCCTTGCCAAGGTAATAACTATGACCTGTAGATTTATCCAATGGCCCATTATCTCAGAAAGGGAGCACACAAATGAGCCTGTCACCAGCGGCTCCAGCTGGACTCAGTGGTTTGGTTCCGGTCCAGCGATGACCTGTAGCTGTGGGTGATGCCAGGTGTAGAGCTGACATCCACCACTGGGGTTTATGCACCTCCTGGCTACCCTACAGCTGATCCCAGCCCTTTAGACAGGCAGAAGCTCTAAATCACATGTGTCATCTACAGACTGGCAAACATGGCAGTGAATTAAACCAGCTCAGCCTCTGGAAAAAAGATGCCATCTTGTCATTCTGCTTATGGTGAGCGCCATGGACTCATGGCTGTCCAATTACATTGTGTTTAAAATCTGGCAGGGCTGAACAATTAATCAATTAAATAAATGAGCAGCTGCCACGATTATCAAATCATTAAAAGTGATGATTAAAATTCTCCATTTGGATATGTTTCATCAAAAATAGGTTATTTTACAGAAGTTGTATTGCAACCGCTTACAGTTGAAGTCAAAATTATTAGCCCTCCTGTACATTTTCATTTTCAAATATTTCCCAAATGATGTTTAACAGAGCAATGAATTTTTCACAGTATTTTCTAGAATGTTTTTTCTTCTGGAGAAAATCTTATTTGTTTTGTTTCGGCTAGAATAAAAGCAGTTAAAAAAATTTTAATCCATTTTAAAGTCAATAATATTAGCCGCTTAATATAAGTAATATATTTTTTCCACTGTCTACATAACAAACCACTGTTATACAATGACTTGTCTAATTACCATAAAAGGTTTTGCATAATAGGTCCCCTTTAAAGTCCACCTGCATAAATGTTATCCTTTAAAAGTCATATTTGGTCATTAAAATGACATACTGAGATGTTTTCCTATGAACTATCTTCAGGCCAAAAAATGGCTTGGACATAACCTTCACACTGTAAAAAATATTTTGTTGACTCAACTTACGTTTTACTTAATTATTTAGAAACGATTAGCTTAATCAACTTGAAGTATTCAAAACTGCATCCAATAAGTTCAGCTATTAATTAATTAGCTAAACTTAATGGATGCAGTTCTGAATACATGGTAACACTTTACAATAAGGTATTAGTTAATGATAGTTAATGCATTTACTAACATGAATAAACAGTGGACAATACATTTATTACAGTATTTGTTCATGTCAATTAATGTTAGGTAATGATAATACAGTTGTTCATTGTTAGTTCATGTTAACTCACGGTACATTAACTCATGTTAACAAGCATGAATTTGGATGTTAATAAAGCAGGGGTGGGG
Organism: Danio choprae; assembly: GCA_903798125.1. Lineage (NCBI taxonomy): Eukaryota > Metazoa > Chordata > Actinopteri > Cypriniformes > Danionidae > Danio > Danio choprae. Next base: position 3,216,018 of record CAIGQW010012936.1, on the reverse strand, counting down.
CTGGCCAACTGAACCGTGGTCAGGTACGATTTGGAGCACTCACATTTGTCAAACAAGGAAATGCGCCCAGCATGGTTCGGATAGGGTGTACTCGCACTAGGCTTAGTCGCTTGCCTCCCATGCTGAAAACATTGTTTGAAATCCCAGCTAGTGTGGGTCAAAAACAAAACTTTGTTTGAAGTATACCAGCATTTACATTGGTGCCGTGACCCGGATGGGAGTGCGGTATAGTGTAACGGAGGCCAGTTTGTGAGAGCTAAATAACAAGCAGGAGCTGCAGATTTGAGTGCTCTTATTAGTGCACCTGCCACCAATGCTGGAAATGCTGGTTCAAATATAGCTCAGATTGGGTTAAGTACAACCAGATGGGTTTCTTTGGTGCTGTGAGTAAAACGTATTCCTCTGACTTCAAGAGGAAGATGGAGAACGGCATAAGCAAAGTCTAACCCTGCAAGCTAACAGGACAGGTTACACGCTTGAGACATGATCAAACAGAGGCTGCTTCGAAACACATTTCTGTAACTGTCTTTGGCACACTGCAGATTTAAAGAAAAGAATGATGTTGACTACTGAATTTGCACATGACTTGTCTTCGGGCATATTAAAAACATCAAACAGACAAGTAAATACATTTTTGTAAAGTTTGGTTATTTTGTGCATTCAGGATTGCTCTAGCTTAATTATCATTAGCATATTCTCCATTAACATCATACACTGGATCGAATGATAATTAAGTTATTTCACTGTAAAACAAAAAATAAACAAACAACTAGAACCCATTACTAAAATTCTATAGTCTCCGTCACCAAAAGAAAAAAAGCCTTATTCTGATTTGAGTACTTCCCAAAACTGCATTAGCTATACAGGACATATAATTAAATACAGACCAATGCATTCAGACCCATTGATAACACTGTGCTTTACTACAATGACTCCTACAGTCACTACCATTAATTACAATGTCAAAGTAGAGAAATGCACTTACAAATCATGACCATGCCAGGTTTCCTTTCTGTTGAAATCAGGCTAACATATGAGGCACCAATTCAACTAAATCAACAAACAATCAGTAAACAAATCACAAAAAGGACCATTTGTTTTAAAGCCCTCACTGCACCATGTCAACATAACAGAAATTATGATGATAATTACGCAGCAGAAAAAAAAGTGTCAAAGTGGTCTTAAAAGCATGTTCATAAATGTTTCAGAACTCAGCATTAAATATAATTCTCTCTCGATGCAGGGTACATGGTAATTAATTATTGTAGAGTGTGTGCGTGTGTCTTTGATAACTAATTATATTATATAGCTAAAATAATAGTCTTAGCAGACACAAAGAACTGTTATTTGGGTAAGCTTTGGTTTGTTCTTATCTATCTAAAAGTTTTTTTGTTTTTTCTTTTAAAGATTTATATACATACACTACATGACAAAAGTCGTCAAAGAATTTGCCCTCTCCTGTGGTTTGTAATGTAATGGGCAGCACAAATGTCTTAATACATTCTCTCGCATGCCCCCATGAATGTACTGAATGTATCCCCATACCATGATTTTTCCTTCACCAAACTTGACTGATTTCTGTGAGAATCTTGGGGCCATGCGGGTTCCAGTAGGTCTTCTGCAGTATGTGTGATGATTGGGATGCAGTTCAACAGATGATTCATTGGAAAAATCTACATTCTACCACTTTTCCAAATGATCAACTAGAAGTCAAGTTATTATTTGTTGCTCTTAAAACTGGGATCAACGACAAGACTTTAGTCAGGTAGTGTAAAATAGCGAGCACATTAAATGCAAGCGAAGTGCTTATTTAAATGTTTAAAAAGCTTTTGTTAAAATAAAATGTCAAAATATAGCAGAAATAGTGTTCACTGCCATTCAGTGTCAGAGATATATTTGCGTAAAAACAATTTAATGCCACTTATTTAACCTTACAAATGGAAAAACATTAGGTGATCAATTAAATTATAGTTTAATGGTCTAAAAGATAGTGCCCATCTATTAAGATTTAAAATGAGAAATAATTATAATTATTATAATAACGGCACTGTGATCTTTAAAAATGCATTAAATTTATTATTATTTCTAAATACACTAAAATAAATATAAATAAAATATTATGGAAACTACTGTTACACACACACACACACACCACAATTCATATGGTGTCTTCTGTAAATCATAGGAAAATAATTAGAATTATTATAATAACTGCACTGTGATCTTTAAATGGAGTCATATAACATGCACTAAAATTATACGTTTTTCTAAATACGCTAAAATAAAAACAAATATAATATTTCGTAAACTACAGTCACACTGACACCACACTTCATATGGTGTCTTCTGTAAATCATGGTCAAATAATTAAAACTATTATTTAACTGCACTGTGATCTTTAAATGGAGTCTTTTAAAATGCACAAATTTTTTTTATTTTTTTCTAAATATGTTAAAATAAATATAATATTCGGTACACTACTCTTACACACACTGACACCACAATTCATATGGTGTCTTCTGTAAATCATGGTAAATTTGTATCATTAAAATTTTTTAATTAAATATTATTTTTTATTTTATGTTAAAAACAAGTTACATACAGTACCATGTACAGTATACTTTAATTTATTTGATTTGCACAATAATTAGCATTGTGGCTGTTTTTCCATCTGTTGTCCCTGGACAGATGTTAAAATTAGATGTTAAAACATAGTAAAGGTGCTGTATGTACCATAATATGTTTGCAGACTTTTAAGAAACTACTTTTCTTTTTATCTGATTATGCTATAAAATATATGCTATCTGAACTTGCTATATATATATATGCTATCTGAATAATATACTGTATATGCTATCATTATCTGAATATGCTATAACAATCAGTATGTATCATGACCAAAAACGTGACCTCCGGTGGACAGTAACAGCCTCAGAAATGAGACACCGATTCAGAGTTCCACATATGGTGGTTATTAATTAGAAGATATTATAAATATTACAAAACGTAAACATTAGGTGAGCAAGTTATATTGTAACCCCATGTCCTAAAAACACGCTACGTGATGAGATTTGCATTGATAAGCAATCTGGCTGTTATGCACTGGGTGTCAAACTTACATACTGGCCCTTTAAATAAATTATAAATAATAATGTATAATGTATAACCTAATAAATATAATGTATATAAAGGAAATAAACTAAAACACCAACATTACGTAAAGGAGATACAGTACAGTCTACTTGAATGCTCATTTCTGATTGGCTGATGCCCATCATCAATCATTAAAGCTTAAACAAAGCTTTTTAAACTGCTGACAAGTTTTGTCCTACTCTGTAATGTTGTTCTATATTCACAGAACTAATGATATCTTATATCCCAAACTACAGCAAGTCACTCTCACTTCCTCCTCAACTGTGGGAGCTGAAGTACAGCCAGTAATGCAAATCCCGAAGGGTCCATTTGCACATTATCTGATCCGCCAACAGAGAGTAGTCGACACAGGCTCGCTGATGCTTGTCGCGCACAAGTAAACAAAATGTCAGGAAATAATTTAACAGTCTATCCCCATTTTAATATGAAGTTTCAGAGGAAGCCGCTTATTTTTCATCCGGATGTTTAAGCTTCAAACACTCTCAGTCATGTAGCATTTCCCTCTTCACATTCGGAGATGAAAAATGGTCATTTATAATGCTGATAAACATTTTGCTAACACTTATGAGTTTATAAATACACAGTGGATACTTCAACTATGGACTTTTGACCATCTGGACTATTGGTTTATTTAATTTGTCTATTTACAATATTAAACTATGTAAAACTATGTAATGTTTTCACCCTTAAATCATAATGAATATTTGCACTACCATCTCAAATCCCTTATTTTTTGGTCATGGAAGTTATTAATTTAGAATTATATTGTTAATATTGTATTGCTAGGGTTGGTTAATTAACTATATCCAGAATATACAGGATTTAAAAAAATGTTTTGGTAACACTTCACACTTTAATATTTCATGCAGAGCATTATTTATCAACATTAGTTAAACTAAACAATAATAATCTTATCATAGATTATGACAATTTCAACACTTACTAACTTTCAAGTATATTTGTTCTAAATAAAAGGCTTAATTAACTAACACCAATAATGTATTGATCATTGTTCAGTCAAATTAATGCATTAATGTTAACAAATGACATGTTATTGTCATTTCAAATTCAAAGTGTTTAGTGAAAAGTTTGAAAAATAAAAAAATTGTAATTAAACCAATATGTTAATTTTTATATACACCATTTGTAAATGGAATCTTAATTAGAAGTGATGCACAATAAAATATTTTGATCATAAATAATATTTGCATTGATTTATAGTGTATGGGGAAAAATTATTGCTCATTTTATGATTAGTTTTAATAATATAAATGATTACGTTGTGGCTTTCAGAAATTATAATATTAAAACAACTAATACTACTACTGATAATAATAATAATAATAATAATAATAATAATAATAATAATAATAATAATAATAATAATAATAAATAACAATAAATTTAGTAATAATAATTAATATGAGATTATTATTATTATTATTATTATTATTAAATATATAATTAAATTATTATTATTAAAAATGTATAAATATATAAAAAACAAATAGATAATAAAATAAGTCATTATTTTAATTATAAGTCATCAAAATAAAAATAAAAAAATAAATAATGATAACAATAATAATAATTAAAATGATATTATTATTATTAGTAGTAGTAGTAGTAGTATTATATTATTATTATCATTATTATTATTATTATTATTATTATTATTAGTAGTAGTAGTAGTAGTAGTATATAAATCACATAAATATAAAAACAAATAAATCTATTTAATGAAATAAAATAACAAAATAAGTCATTATTTTAATTATAAGTCATCATAATAAAAAATAAATAAATAACAATGATAATAATATTATATGTATTAACTGCCATAAATATAAAAACAAATGGATCTATTTAATAAAATGACAAAATAAGTCAACCCCTGGAAACAAAAAGTGAAGAAACTTCTTTCATCTTAATTATCTTTCCAGCATCTGAATATATAGTAAGATTACAGATAGTTGCCTCAGCAAGTCCATAACATATTCATGTAATCTATTTTCAATATACCATTAAAGCCAAATATACTGAATGTTGTAAATACAGCCGCTCTAAATATTTAAAGGAAAAATTAGAGCCTTTTCTCGTTTTCCAGCACATCCCCTGAGCTTCTCCTTTGGCATGCACTGCAAGCGTTATAGTTTATTAATGTAACAGTACATTTTACAAAAGCTGAAGACACTGAACAAATCATTGATTTCCTGATGATCCTTTGCTCTTTGCCCTTGTCTCATAATGAAGAAAAACACTTTGACTCGTGTTCTGGGTGGCCAAGGGTTTAGATACAAGAACAACCAAACACATTCTCTAAACATTTGCTCCTTGCCCTTCAGCAAAGTACTTCATGTCTTGTTTTTTTTCCAGAGTTATTGCAACACAAAGCTTCAACTAATTTTACTCCATGGCATTTTTAAAGGAATAACTGATCCAGAGCCTAAAAATATGTCAACAGTTACTCTAACGTCATTCTGATAGTGTATTATTTTATCTCTATTAATAAAAAGAGCAGAATATTTTAGTAAATCAACCTGATGATGTTTATATGTTACAAAACAATGTTGGAGTGATTATGTTTTGGTCATGAAGTGAATGTAATACTTTGCAAAGATAAGATATTTCATAACAAATAAATGACTCTGGCGTGAGTGCATGAACCGCTAGAGGAAAGATAATAAATATTACATTATAAATCTGATTGATGAGCTGCATTTGAAGCCATCGTGATAGAACAGCAACATTACAACTTGTCATTTTTATGCCATGAACTATTCATTTTAGAGTGCATTGTTATGTTCTGCACTCTGAATGATAAAATGCAATAAGTAGATAATATTATTATAAGGATATATTGTTATCTTTATCTAGCTTTATAAATAAATGGCAGCTTTTTTTCAGATAGTACTTTTCATGCAGTGTTTTTGAATGTAAAATGTCTGCTAAGTTCCAAAAACCAAGGTGAGAGGAGTCGCTAGTATCAACAGGCTGTTATAAATCTGCATTAAGCCAGTCTGTGGTCTTCATTTGTGGCCTGCGAACAACAATGTAAAAAAAAAAATTGTTCATTACTTTTTTTTTTTTTTTATTTTTCATGTAGTACTGTTGAAACTTTTACTTTGACTTGCAGTATATGTAAAGGGATAATTCACCCAAAAATGAAAAATGTGCCATTTTTACTCACTCTTGACTGGGTGAGTAAACTAGTTGGAGGTTGTTGTTGTTGTTGTTGTTGTTGTTGTTGTTGTTGTTGTTTTCAGTTGACCAGTTCAACATTTTTAAAACATCTTCTTTTGTGTTCAACAGATCACATAACAGCATCAACAACAGAGACTCTTCACACACATGTAGCCAGTCTATTTTGGCTTCATAAGTAGCCAAAAATAATAGAAAAATATAGTGTATCATTCCTTAACAAAGGCATAGTGTTATGTTTTTGGGAGAGTATTATATACAAACTAATGTAAACCCTTTACAGTTTTCAATGATGTCTTGCATGTATCTGTATGACTAAAACAGATGTTTCATTTAGCCTTTTTTGTGATGTTTTACTGGATCATAATACAAATCTAGGGCATCATGGTCGCACAGTGGGTAGCATGATCACCTCACAGCAAGAAGGTTGCTGGTTCGAGCCTCGGCTGGGTCAGTTGGCATTTTTGTGTGGAGTTTGCATGTTCTCCCCATGTTGCTGTGGGTTTCCTCCGGGTGCTCCGGTTTCCCCCGCAGTCCAAAGACATGCGGTATAGGTTAATTGAATAAGCTAAATTGGCCGTAGTGTATGAGTGTAAATGCAAGAATGTATGGGTGTTTCCCAGTGTTAGGTTGTGGCTGGAAGGGTATCTGCTGCGTAAAACATGTGCTGGATAAGTTGGTGGTTCATTCCGCTGTGGCAACCCCTGATTAATAAAGGGACTAAGCTGAAAATGAATGAATAATACAAATCTATAGTCTATATGAAATCATTTGTATTCCAAATAAGATGTATAGCTTACATTTCTGTAAAAAATAAAATAATAAATGTCAGATTTACCGCGTTATGAATAGATGTAACCTAGTGAAATTTACAGTAGAGCATAGTTTAGCAGAGATGCATTTAGTGATAAATTTATCAGAGATGCATTGAGTAACCAAATGTCCAAATATTTAACAATTCTTAAATCAAGAAGCATTTTCTAGACAAGCAAAACATATTGTCTTATTTCAAGAAATAACATGCCAAAATAAAGTGAGTTTTTCCTTAAAACAAGCTAAATAAGCTGCCAATGAGACAGTCTTGTTTTTCCTTTTGACATACGACTATTTCTTACACCATTGGCAGCTTATTTTGCTTGTTTTACGCAAAAACTCACTTAATTTTGACATTTAATCTTAAAATGAGACAATTTGTTTCACTTGTCTAGAAAATGCTTCTTGATTTAAGAAGTTTTTGATATTTGGTTATAAAACAAGACAAAAAAATCTAAGTAAAAAAATCATTTTATGCAGTGAATAAACCCGCTTTCACAAATCAGATAGCTCTATCTGATCAGAGAAAATGCATGAAGTGACCAGTTGTAAACAGCCCCAAACACAGTGAATAAAGAGCTAATTCTGCTATGTATATTATGAAAAAAAAGTTTAACCTTGGATGAATTGAATCTATTTTAGCAGACCTTCAAATTAAATAACAAGCATTTGAAGTAGCAAAATAGTGGCACTTTAAAAGCTTGGCCTGTGATCGCTGTGACATTTGTACGAATAACACAACTACAATTATCTGCATTTAAAAGGTTAATACAAAACGTGGCAATGAAATGTCTTTCTCCGGGCACTAAAAACGTCAACATGCCTTCATTGCAGTTAACAATCCAGTCTCATATTTGGACAAGGTCGGGGGAGTTATCTGAATAAATTCTTGCGTAACAGTTTGTGCTTCAAGAATGAGCGGAGGTCAGTTAAATGTCTTAGTCTGGTTTCTAAGAAATCCACAGCTGAAATAAAACAGGCGTCATCTCCGTCTACCAGGAAAAAAAAGGAGAGAGAAAAAGACGGGGATCATTGCGAATACTAAAACAAGCAATATTCTTCCAGTTCCAGTCCACCTCCAGCGCATTAGAGCTTCAGGCTAGATTTATCCTTCATTTGATTGCAAAACGTTCATGCCTTTGGATTTACCCTCATATTAGTGGTGCCTGCTTTTGACAAAGTCTATTTAATTGAGACTTGATCCTCGAGTGGGAGGTCTCGCACGCTGGCCTGAACAATTATGAATCAATGTGAGCATGAAAAGCTGAGGCCGGATCTAGTGCCGCAATCTAAAGTCCAGTCTGCAATATCCAACTCCCACACACCAACTCACACCAAATGCCAAACACCGCCCACTTTGGTTTGAAATCTTACAAAATGCCTTACACGTACTTTAAAAACCAACATCAAGCCAAATCTAAAAAACCCCCCAGAAGTCTCTTTGTTTTGGAAATGCATTAATTGTTTTGCCACGACACCTAAAAAAGGGGTTTCCTGCTCATCAACAACTTGTTATAAGCTGACTTTTAAATAATTCAATAGCATGAGAGCAATGCTTGCTGATCATTGGGTCTGACTCATGAAACATGAACAGTCAGAGAGTCTGACATTTCTGATTTCTTTACCATATACAGTATGGTGTGCATTTCTGAGACCTTTAAATTTAAGACTTTCTGCTCTGATCAAATTATAATACAGGATAGTATTAAACGTAAATAAAGCTAAATTATAGCTCGTCACAGAACACAGGTTTTATTTTCCAATGCAATACAGAAAACACTGACTAAAATAAGGATAACATTTTAATGTGAAGTATGCACTTACTATAGTAATTACAATGAATTATGCATAATGTAACTTACCCTAAACCTAACTCACATTCTAACCCCAACCATATAGTAATTACATGTAATTAATTCATTGTTACACTGTAAGTACAGTATGTCATCTTAAAATAAAGTGTAACCAAAATAATAATTACTATGTCGCTGCTATATTTGATTAGGAGTAAGTATTTTTTAAGAAATACTCAATCAATCAATATGTTAAAATGAAGAGTGACAGAATCAAATTTACACCTATATCGAATAGAAAAGCATTTTTCAGCTTTTGTGTTGAGCAGAGCTTCCAAATATTTGCCATTCTGGGATCACTGAACTCAGTTGGCCGTAGTGTATGTGTGTATGGATATTTCCCAGTGATGGGTTGCAGCTGGAAGAGCATCCGCTGCGTAAAACATATGCTGGATAAGTTGGCGGTTCATTCCGCTGTGGCGACCCCTGATAAATAAAGGTACTAAGCCAAAGGAAAATGAAATGAAAACATCTTTTATCATTCTGTGGAGAAAATAACAGCAGGAGTGGTCTGGAACAACATGCGGGTGAATAAATAATGACAAACTTTCCATTTTTAGATTAAACTTTCACGTCACGCAACATTTTCAGGAAGAGTACCAATTATCCAAAGAAAAAATGAATAATTTTATGCATATTCACCGTAAAATCGCATTACCAAGAATGGGATCTATCACTTAAACAAAAAGATAGACAGCTACCTGAGACAGCGACATGCGTATTCTACTCCACATAATTGAAACTTCAGACAGTCTTATGTAATGATGTCCCATGCTGGTTTGTGCTGCGCTGTATATTAATGCGGATGTAAATAAACTACCCCGGGTGAGCATTTCAAGGGGTTGCTATGCAACCATCGGCATGTAGGGACAGTTTCCTCTGCATCTGTGTCTTTCTAAAAGTAAATGTGACAAGTCATGCTCTCGCTGTTCAAAATCTCACATGGCTAAGTATAGCTCGGTTTCAGCAGCGCTTCTGTCATCCTCAGAGGGCAAGAAGGGGGGATTTTTCCTGTTTGGATCACACTTACTTGCGTACTGGAAATGCAGTGGGTCTTTTTCCAGCTCCTGTACGTAAGCAGGAAAGAAGCACTTGTGTGAAATGTTGTCATTGGGGGTCATTTTAAAATGTGTTTTATAAGCCAGCACTAGTCATCGTTGGCTGGACTTGGCAGAACATCAGTGAATTTCTAATAAAGCTTTAGTGCGTGACGCATGAAGCCACAGATAAAGCTGATAATCAAACACTCGTCATCTTCTAATACTACATGGTGGTGATTTGGCTGTCAGTTTACTGAAATTGTTATCGATTCGCATGCCGTTTGACCACTTTGACTGCCCTGGACTGTTTGTGTCAAATCCATGATTAGAAGTGGGTCTAACAAAAACACATTTTAGGTCAGAGTTTCACTTGATACAAAAAAAAATGTTATTAATATATTAATATTACTGGGGTGCAGCTGGAAGGGCATCCACTGTGTAAAACATATGCTGGATAAGTTGGCTGTTCATTCAGCTGTGCTAACCTCTGATGAATAAAGGGACTAAGCTGAAGGAAAATGAATGAATGAATGAATATTAACATTAGGTAACACTTTATTTTGATGGTCAATTTGAGTATTAGTAGACTGTCTGCTTAATATCTGTTGACACTGCTCCTTCAAGAGACATTTAACTGACTGTAAGAAACTTTGTAAGTCCATGTCAACTTACACTAACCCTAACCCCAACCTAACAGTCTACTTATAATCTAATGAGAATTAGTTGGCATGTAGATGCAATGTAACTTAAACTCAACAAACGGACCCTCAAAATAAAGTGAGACATCAAATTAACCTAAATAAATAGGTATTTTGTTTATTTAGTAGCATAAAAGAGTAGCCTACCACCCCTTTGTATATAAATATTTTTAGTCCTTTTGAAACTTATGAAACTACCTATGACATAGAAAAAAACTAATGAAAACTAATAAAAACACTTACAGTATATGGCCACCTTGCTTTTTCCTCTTTATTACATTTAATTTTCTCCTAATATATTCACTGAGGTGCATTCATTTTGTTTAGATTAGTTCCAGTTTGGGTTTTGGAACCGTCCAATCTAATGTAAACCCAATAAACAAGATTTGCGGATGTATCTTATTGTATTGCATCCCATAGAAAAGTGAGACATAGAAAAGTATTTTTCTGAAAAATCTGTTACATTTATTTAAATACTAATAAATACTAATTTAGGGCAGCACGGTGGCTATAGCTGGAAGTTAAACATATGCTGGAATAGTTGGTGGTTCATTCCGCTGTGGCGACTTCTGAAATAGAGACTAAGCCGAAGGAAAATGAATGAAGGATAAATACTAATTTAAATATAAATAAATAAATATATTACAAATATAGACCATTTCAATGTGGTGGTGTCACTGGCACATTTCCTGCTTGTTGTCAAACTAATTCATAACTATAAAAAAAGGGAATTCAATTATAACTAAATATTAAAACAGCCATCATAACATTATTTATCAATATGTGCACCTTTTTGAAATCTCGGAAGCTATGGAAATGAAAACATGTAAAACAGGAAGTATGTTAGGACCATTGTTATTGTTTTTTGTCTATCAAAATGGTCTATAAAAATAATCATTTAGCATATATGACTATGAGTACCTATTATTTTATTGTGTAATAATAATAATAATAATAATAGCAATGTAAATATATTTTCTTTCTGGATGCATATCAAACACCATGTCAAATTGGGTTTTTCAAAAAGTGCCAGACAAAAAGACAAAGACATCAGGAAAAAGCTTTGATAAATCTTTATGTCGCTAAAAATCCATAGTGTTTGTCAAACTCGGATGTGTGTGGTTATTAATCTAAACTGCTTGCACAAAGGTTACATGATAACCCCAGTAGAGGTGACCCATAGTCTGAAGATTTGAGATCATAAACTTGCCCTTCCACAACTCACTTAACCCTAGCAATCTGCCTGATGGTTTCTTCCATTCTTCAATTGTGTACTGTAAAAAAGTGCTTTCTAAAAGGATTAACTTTTAAAGCTAAACATACCATGCTCAACTGAAGACCACCGTGGTACGTATAATTACACACCAAGCTAAGAAAACTCATGAAGGCATGAAAATCTCCACTTTACTTTCACTACACTAATAATTGCACCTCGAAGGAATCCTCTGTTAAGATCCTCACATTTTTACATGACAAGATGCCCATTGGCAGAATATGTGACAACAATGAATCTACTTATAGAAAGGAAGTGAAACATCTGGTGTCTTTAAATCTCAGCTAAATGATTTGAAGACGCTAAAGATTTGGCTCATCAGAAAAAGTAAGGATTCAGTTGGAAACCAGTTAAAATTTTACTTTCTGTTCTAAAACTACCAAACACAGTCTGTTGGCAATAGGTATGTCTGCAGCTACTGTATTCAATTCAATTCATCTTTATTTCTATAGCGTTTTTACAATGTAGATTGTGTCAAAGCTGCTTAACATAGCCGTTCTAGTAAACTGAAACTGTCAGTCCAGTTTTTAGAGTTGAAGTTTAGTTTAGTTCATTTCAGTGTGTTTTTTCACTGCTGAAAGTCCAAATACTGAAGAGCAAATCCATCCATGTGCAGCTTCACAAGTCCCAAACCAAGCAAGCGGCGAGGAACAAACTTCACCAATTGACGAAAGTGAAGGGAAAAACCCCAGAGAGAAACCAGGCTCAGTCGGGCACGACCATTTCTCCTCTGGCCAAACTTCTACTGTACATATCAGCCATCAAATTGTTAAGGCTGATTTATACTTGTTGTGTCCACAAGTTCGTTTTGGTGCACACTGCTAATATGATGTTTTGGAGGTGTTAGCAATAGTTAAATTGTGTGTTGGTGTGTACAGCATATTTTGTAACTCGACTATATACTCGACTACTGTGCATTTGCATCTTTCGCAATCCAAGAAACAGCCACTTGATGTTATGTTGTTTAGGTTTTTTTTGAAGGTTTAAGGAAAAACATTGCAGATATTTTGTGCACAGGTTGTCCAAAGCTTTTTAAGTAAATTTATTTAATGTAGGGTTGGGCGATCCATCGAATTGAAATCAAAAACACGATTAGCAAAGTTGTGATTGTCATGCACATCTCCTCAAGTAAGCATGATGCTATTTGAAGTAAATCCCCTACGAAGGCCATAGGGCGCTCTTGAGGAAACCCACAAACCTGTGCGCACACACACAGACACAGACACAGAAAATCCCCTGGGGAAACTAGTGGTTGCTTAATAAACAAATTCAACTGCTTTCATTGATTCATCGTGACCAATAAACGCATGATTATGGAATAATCTCATAAGGATTTATTTTGAACACTTGACTGTACTTTTGAGGCAACACAGGCTCATTGTGGATATGTAACCAGGGCTACATTTTTGAGAAACTGCAAATATGTACTATGTACTATGTCTGGCTTCATTCTGTGTGTAAAATGAATGCCATGAGGCAGTACACAGAGGTAAATTATCTTGTTTCTAAAACTTTCACTTTTTCATTACAATTATCACTATTAACTGATATGAAACATTTTATCATGATCCCTTTTGCCATTTATTGTGGTCACACATACATTGTAAAAGTTAAGCAGTGACACTTCAAGTTATAATTTCGTGTGTCTGCAGAACAGAACTCAGTTATAAAATTGAGAGGATTGTCACTTTTGTAATCACAGCAAATAATATTACATTGACCAACGTTTGGGTTGTTTAGTTTGTCTAAACCACCAATGACAGAGGCATCATGTTTTGTTTATGTTTGGACGGCTGCTTCACATAGAAAATTATTGTAGTGTCGCCATGTCCACTTATTTTAAGAAATGAATTGTTATTTATTTATTTATTTATCAACACCATCTTTGGGCTTTAGCCACTCAGTTTACAGAGTTATTAATGTAGGCAGGTGCAGGCTGCAATACTTGGGTATATGGCTTATTTCCAAGATAAAGCATTTGGCTTTAAGTTTATTGTTGGCTCATTCTTGTTTGCAGCTTCTTCTCTTTTTTTTTTTCTAAAAGTTTCTGGCAACACAAATGAGTCACGAAAGACTTCAACGTGCCACTAGCAGTGATAGTTCAGTTCTACACAGGCATCACTGAATCCATTGCTGATATGGATCCATCACAGCACTGTATTCGAGCAGACTGAACATCATCAGCTGCAATCTGCCCTCCCTTCAGGACCTTTATGAGTCAACATCCAGAAAGGGGGCAGTCAGAGCCCTCACGTCCCGTTCGCGACATCTCTCAGCTGATGCCTTGTGCGAAGCGCCGCAGAACCATAAAAACAAACATCCAGACACAAAAACAGCCTTTTCCCACAGGCCTTCATTTTTCATACTCCACATTGCTTCACCACTAAAACAGAACAATGCACTATATATACAGACAACAGGCTTTACACAGATACTATTTTCAGTACTGCAAAAATGACAAAGGGTAAAGTCCTGAAATATATAAAATATTAGCTGCATCTAATTATTACTAAAGAGAATGTAGAGTTTGCTCTGTGGGTCTCGTCTATCAAATCTGATCTTTAATTTGTATTTTCTATTGGATTCAAGTCAGGTGATTGGCTGGGCCATTCTACAGCTTGATTTACTTTCTCTGAAACCATTTAAGAGTTTCTTTGGCTGTGTTTTGGATCATTGTCTTGCTGAAATGTCCACCCTGGTTTCATCTTCATCAACTGGTAATGTAGATGTTGGACTGAAGCAGCTAATATTAATTTACAATGAGGAAGGGCAGAGGGTTGCTAAAGAACTACTGAGAGATTTCAGCTTCTGTATGAGCTTTCACTGCCTTTCTACACCTTCCTTTCTTCATGTGTTCAATACTTTTTCCCTGCGTCATTTATTTTTATTACACATAACTTAATTTTCAAACTAATTAATCGTTTTCTTTACTTATATGGATTTTTTAGTTGTTACAAAGATCCGGTGAAAATTTTAAGTGAACCGCATCTTTAGAAATATGTTTTCTGAGAAAAATTCAATTCCCCCACTGTAACAACAACCATAATCATAAATTTTGTTTCTAAACTTTTGAAGCATAACAAAAAAAACAGCATTTTTCAAGTTGCTAAAACTAATGAGCATTTTGAGGGAACGAGATCATGATACCAACCTCCTATATGGCTGTTTCTGAAGGATGCAATCAGACATCATCCTCTCAGTCAAACTAGATTACTACCATAAGAATCAATAACTTAACACTTTATCACAATATCATGCTCTGAATAACGCAGAGTTCGATCACGCTTCAATTCTGAAGTAATTCCCATCTTAGATGGCAAATCTCCTCCCAAAATGACAACAAATGACTCATTGTTTACAGGTTTGTGGCAGATAAAATGGTTTCTGTCATGTGATCTGCATTTGAATGTCAAAGGTGGGAATTCAGACAGAGGGAGTTCAAGCAGGAAATTTTTTTTACCTCGAGCTCATTTCATGTGGATAATAAAACCAGAGAACATATGTTTTCACGATACTGGAATACTGGGGTTGTCACGATACTGGAATTCGGTACCAATCGATACTGACATTTTAAAAACATCCATTTCCAGCTAACATTTGAGCTCAACAGAAATGACTGTGAATGGCCGTGAAGGTCATCAGTTCACAGAACTCACTGCTGTTTACTGAGTGTAACCACAGATACAGGGACACTGGAGCGTTTTAAAGTCAAGATTCATCAGCGGATCGCTCGTATGTCAGATTATAGACAAACCAGCTGATCTTTGCGGCTTTAAAATGCTCCAGTGTCCCTGTATCTGTGGTTACACTCAGTAAACAGCGGTGAGTTCGGTGAACTGATAACCTTCACGGTCATTTCTGTTGAGCGCTCAAATGTTAGTGGGAAATAGACATTTTTTAAAAATTTCAATAACGATTGGTACCGAATTCCAGCATCATTTCAACCCTATTATGTATTTATTTTATATATTTAT
>CAIGQW010012936.1:3186440-3199913 GCA_903798125.1 Danio choprae | reverse complement strand
ATATATATATTTATATTATATCTCATGTCTGTGAGGCAAGTATTTGCTGAGATTCATGTTTGAGCATGTTTCAATTATCAATTGATGTTTCAATTATGATTCATGTTTCAGCACGTTTAACATCCCAGGAGGCTTTTAAAAAACGAAATAGCAGAAACGGTCATAAAAACACATCTGCACTGAGCACCTACCTGGAAAATAATATCTATAGCAATCAACACTCAAAAAATATTTTTGCTGCTTGTTCAAACTACTTATTTATAATGAGCTGAATCAACACAGGTGGCAAGGTGACTCGGTGGTTAGCAATGAATGAATGAATCAATCAACACAATTCTTGAGATTTTTGGGGTGATAGCTTAATGGTTTTATGTTCAATCAACATAAAGTTAACCTAATCTATTTGTGTTGGGACAACATGAAGGAATTTTATGGAACCCAGCATTTTTTTACAGTGAATGATTGGCTCCTTTACTTGAAGGCGAGGCTTTCTTTGCTAAAGCAGCCATATTAATGGTTACATTTTCCCCAATCAAAACTATACGAGTGACACGTCTTGTATATTCTATAGTCTTTGTTATTACCAACAACATGAATCTATCAAATTAATATTCATTAACTGATTCGATTAAAAAAAATATATATACATTTTCATATTGAACATCAAAAGTAATCCATTTAACAATTGCTAAATTAAATGTGCCAGAAGTTTACTTGGAAAATCCAGTTACTGATTCTACAATATGTACAGTATGTGCAGCCGAGCACAAGGAATCTGTAAGCGTTTCTCATTAACAGCTGTCAGATTAATGTGTTCCTAACCTTTAATTCCTTCACTTGCCTCCCGGAAAAATGCAGTGACCTGTTGCTTCAAACACTTAATTGCTTGAAAATTCAGACAGCTGTGCACCAAAGGCATCTGTCTGTCAGCATATGAACACAAGCGTGAGAAAGAAGAGATTGTTGTGCTGTAAATTGAATATCCATTATATTTTTTAGTCATTCAACAGTGTTTTATGGGGTATTGGAGGTTACTATACAGGGCAGTTAAAGGGAGGACTGCGTTTTTATCACTTTTGATACTGTCTTCCACTTGTTATCAAGACTTTTATAGTAAAACAACATCATAACTATTTAGTTATTTTGTGTCCTGCTTTTACTCCTGTGTTATTGGAACAGACTGTCACAGACTGTAGATGCTAAAGCATTATTACAGTAGCTAACAGTTTGCAATTGCTTAATTACATTTGTTAGCGCTTTGTTTCTAAGATTGCAGAGTTTAAAAAGACAGCTATATTCCCCCTAATGTAAAGTTCTGCATGTATGTTTGACAGCCTATATCATTCATCAATATACACTGCTGTGATTTAAAAATCCTTGAATACTGAGTACATATCAAACGATCTGTAATAACAGGCAAAGCAATAGTGGCCACGCAATAAAAAATGTATCACACTTGAGTGGCGTGTCATCCTGCTAGATCCAGCTTACCTGGCACAGAATCAATTCACATTCAATCTTTCTGAAAATCCAGCATAAAAAATGTGCCTTGTTTGTAAATAAATACATGGTAAAAATAAATAAATAAAACAAATCAATGAATAAATTATCAAGTTCTTACTGACATGGTCTGGAACTTCATTAAAAATAAAGTGCGTCTTCTCTTATTGTGAACAGAAGAAAGCTAATGCAAAGATGTTTCGGTGTCTTGTTGTCTTCAGCTTTTTCTTTATGTTTTGGTTTTTAGGTCGATCTGCATTTGCCTTAATTGCCTATTATATGCACAAATCTATGGGCGGGGCTAAACAAGCAGTGATCTACAGTAGAAGCAGACTTTGATCTTTACTGTGGAGGTGGGATTTTGACATACTGATACATGATATTGTAAGGGTCCATCTATTAGTCCAATGACAGAACTAACAGCATGGGTGTAGGTTAAATGCGTGTAAGCCTTTTTAGCACATGTAAAAAGAAATATTTGTATTTGTTAATATTTATTTTAATTTGTTTTAATCCAAATTTAATCTGACTCCAATTTATAATCATGTAAATTTAGATTCATCCCATTCAAGCTGATCGCCTTATAGGTTGTGATTTGGTCTAATTTAGATCGATTAACCTAATAAACCCTTATTTTCAGTTAATGGTTCATCGTTTACCCAAAGTCGCTTAGAGTCAGTATGCTGGCCAGTTACATCTGCTCACGGACACATCCTCGCCAGTTCTGGATCAGAGGATATAACTGTAAACTAATTTCCTTTAAGTAATATTAGGCCACCCCGTGCTTGCTCATACATAAAGTTTGATTTAGCCATTAGATTATATCACACAAAGTCAGTGATTGTCAGAAATCAACAGGTCTCTAATGCTGTGCCTATGCTCCATCCATTGAGCCTGAATGTATGAGTAATCCTGGTCGTAGGCTGCGGAAACATCAGCCTAAACAATCTACTAGATTTAAATGATTTCAGGAGATTCATTCATTCATTTTCATTTTCGGCTTAGTCCCTTTATTAATCTGGGGTCGCCACAGCGGAATGAACCGCCAACCAGTATCCAGCATATGTTTTACGCAGCGGATGCCCTTCCAGCTGCAACCCATCTCTGGGAAACATCCATACACACCCATTCTCATACACTACGGACAATTTAGCTTACCCAATTCACCTGTACCGCATGTCTTTGGACTGTGGGGGAAACCGGAGCACCCGGAGGAAACCCACGCCAAAACAGGGAGAACATGCAAACTCCACACAGAAACGCCAACTGACCCAGGCGAGGCTCGAACCAGCGACCAGCGACCTTCTTGCTGTGAGGCGAACGTGCTACCCACTGCGCCACTGTGAGGCTGATTTCAGGAGATATTAGAGTTAAACAAGAATTTTACATTTATTTGTCAGGCAAAGATTTTCCAGTTCCAATTCACATAATTAAACAAAATAAGCCAATTCAGATTGTACAACATCAATTACCCAAAGATTTATTTAAGAGTTAGAGATTAATACCTGACTGTGTAGAAGTACGTTACAGTATATAAGCCTTGATGCAGAGCTCAGAGACTCAACACTGCAACGGGGTATCCTGGCTATAGAATCCCACAGACACGTCTGCATCTTTCCCTTAAATACTCAAATCACCATAAATTCAAGACAATAAAAGCTTCACAAAGACCCTTGCCCGGTCATGAGTTGATGTGAAGACCATTTTCCCTGGAGTGGAGCATCTGGCAAAGATCTTATCAAAGTCAAAACCCAAATCAACAAATATAAGTGAAATTGTAAAATAATACAGTGAAATTGAGACCACTTTACCAATCACACAGAGACATTTAAAATGACACCAAACATGAATATAGAGCCACAAGATATTAAAAACTTGGACATTCTGTGAGGAGCTGCTCTGGTGGAGAAGGTAAAGTAGAGGGCAGAGGATGCATGATCAGTTGAAAAACTGGTTTCCTAGCTGATTTTCTCAGATTATAAAGTTTATTGTTTTAGTGCCTGACAATTCTCGTGGTCGTGTCTCATGTGGAATTCCAAAACAGTTCTCAGGGTTTAATATTATGGATAGATATAGCCATCCTTACAGTATATACATTTTCACACAAAAATGAACATTTACTTGCTATTTACCAGGGGCAAGGCCAGTAGGACCTCAATGCCTACTTTTAAACTAATTGTATAATAATTAGTTTCTTAAATGTATGATCTCTGACGATATAGTAGTTGATTTAACGAGGTATGAGCTGACATTGGGTGACACAGTGACTCAATGGTTAGCACTGTCGCCTCACAGCAAGAAGGTTGCTGGTTCGAGCCCCAACTGGGTCAGTTGGCGTTTCTGTGTGGAGTTCTGTGTGCTCCGGTTTCCCCCACAGTCCATAGACATGTGGTATTGGTGAATTGAATAAACTAAATTGCCCGTAGTGTATGTGTGTGAATGAGTGTGTATGGATGATTCCCAGTACTGGGTTGCAGCTGGAAGGGCATCCGCTGTGTTAAACATATGCTGAATAAGTTGGCGGTTTATTTTGCTGTCGCAACTGCTGATGAATAAAGGGACTAAGTCGAAGGTGTCCAAGTGTCCAGGGACCTAAATCATTGACTTTGTCACAGACCAAGTCATTCAGTAATAAAAATATAAATGTAAGCAATTTTTTTTATGATTCTGATGCTGAATTTATTTATTGTTTTTTAAGTTTTGCTGCCTCATTCAAATCAAGCCAAAAGTGCTCATCAGCGCAAATGCAGTTGGACAGTTCCATTTGTGCGATGGAGGGGGGCTTTAAATTTGATTGACAAACTTACAGTAGATGTTTCCATCCACCTATTTTATGCACATTTTGGATACACGCATAAAAAAAGGTTGATGGAAACTTTGAATATTTTCACATAACTGAGTAGGATAAACGTTTTATTCAATAAGAAAACATGCGCATAAACTACGATGGAAACACTTCTACAGAACAAATTCCAGTATGCGCATTAAAAAACGTCATGTGATGTTATAAGAGATCATGTGATGATAAAAATGTATGTGAATGGACAAACCAGCAGGCTGAGCACATTGTAAAACATCTAAAATGTTGTTTTGGTCATTCTAATATGCCGTAATCATTTCAGTATTAGTGTTATATTATTAATTACCTCCAGAACTGTCAAGAGTGTCTGTGCTATCCGTCTCATGCCTTCAAACGCTACCACACGTTGCATTGTCTTCTGAAGTCATTTATTGAATAAAGAAAAGATTCATGCAGCTTCTCCTAATGCAGCAAGATCCGTTTTTACTTTTGTTATTTGGCGCCAGTTAATCAGGAAGTGACGATTTTTGTTCTCTTTGACTCAGTGGATGGAAACGCTGCTTTATTTGCATGTCTTTTATGTGATATTCCAGTTTTGCGCATAATTTAATTTGCATCTTTGGATGGAAGCATAGCTACTGACTAAAGGGCGATGTTAATAGTCAACATCAAATTACATTCACATTCTGCCTTATGATCATTACATGTTTTCAATGCAGGATTTTTCACTTTGAATTATTTTTGTCTGGGTGGGTCATCCTTCAATCTGAGTGGACTAGGGCTACCCTGGCCCTTATGTAGTGTCACCACTGTTAATTACTCACCATCAAGTGGTTCCAAACATTTGGAAAAACTCAAACACAAAAGAAGATATTCTGAAAAAAGCTGAAAACCATTGACAACACAAATTGAAACAGGTTTGAAACAAGTAAAAGCCGCATAAATGATTCATTCATTCATTCATTCTCCTTCGGCTTAGTCCCTTTATTCATCAGGGGTCGCCACAGCAGAATGAACAGCCAACTTATCCAGCATATGTTTTTTACAGCGGATGCCCATCCAGCTGCAACCCAGTACTGGAAAACATAAACACACTCTCAATTCACACACATACACTACGGCCAATTTAGTTTATTCAATTCACCTATAGTGCATATTTTTGGAATACGAGGGAAACCGGAGCACCCGGTGGAAACCCACGCCAACACAGAGAGAACTGCATAAACAATTACAGAATTAAATTTTTTTGGGGGGGGGGGGTGAACTATCTCTTTAAGCTAGAATAGAATCAAGAATTTTAACATTTGACTCACCTTTCAATATCAAGACATATGAAATTGCTGAAGCCGTTTACTATATATTATCTCGAGGTGATCCATAGCCAGTCTTAAGAGGTTTGGAATTGAATGAGAAGGCGGACACAAGGGGAAGGCAATAAATTAGAGGAAAATAAATAAATAAATTAGCATCTCTGTCACCAGAGGCGACTAGCTAAACATATTCTATGAGGACAACAATGCACCAGGAGGGGGTGAACCGCCTGCCGAGTGTACATTACTGGAAGCGGAGTGAAAGGTTTGCAGGTAAAGAGCAACCCTCCTGTGGCGACTGGCAGGGGTTAGTTTGGAAAGCCAAAAGTGGTTCAGGGGCATAGCATTGTGATAAAAAAAAAAAACACCACGCTAAGTGGCTCTACTGAACAAAATGGTACATCTGCCACTCTTCGACACCTATTCATAATGGTTCATGGGATATTTCCACTCAAGCACTTCTGTTTTTGTAAATACCAAAACCCGAACAGTGCTTAATGATGAATTTTAAATGTGGCTGAAACTTTTTGGAAGCAATCTTTTTCTTGGTACACCTCCGATGACTCTTGAAAAACATACAGCAAACTCTGTGTTTCCACCTAATTGCAAATAGTGCTAGAATTAGTTGGCATTGTTTTATGCCTGTGCAATCAGTGGCCAAGAATACTCTATAGAATCAGCTCAGAAATGAGAGAAGCTCTATTAATAACAGATTATATTTTCAAAGTGCAACTGGAGACCGATTAGTACCAAAGTATTTTTACAAGGTGTACTTCACAATCAAAGTCAAACTATTTTTCAGACTTGAACATTTTATTTCCAACATCAACACCTCTTTGAGAGTACACTGATCGAGTTTTTGTACCAGCTGTTTTAACACAGTGCCTGTGTTAAAGAAAGTGTTTCTTTAAACTAAATAGTATGTGCCTTGATTTTCTATAGATGCTATTTATAAGTTTATTTAGCAATCTCAGTAACCTGACTGATTGCTGTAAAATTTGTGGCAAACAACTGTAATGTATTTAGTGTTTTACCGTATTTCTTATGATAAAGTTCTGGAAACCACAGCTGCCGGTGATTTTCTGTAAAAGTGGTTATATTTCATACAGTTGTATTATGTTTATTACAGAAATAAAATGTAGTTAGGTTTACAGTATATTTATTATACACAGTAGTTTACTCTAAAGGAGTTTATACTTACAACTGCTATATTTAAGTAAGTTACTGTAAACATTTTTACAATATACGTTTTATTTAACAAATGTACTGTAAACAAATAGCAGTTCTCGACTGTAAAATTTACGGATCATCAAAAAGAATTCTGTAAAGTGTTGCACATTGTAACATTATATTTTACAATGAAGTTCTGGCAACCACAACTGCCGGTATTTTACTGTATATTGCACCCGTTATTTTTTACAGTGTAGCCATAAGTGAACTTTTAAAGCTACAGCACAGACGGGGAACAGTCATTCAGAAAAAGCATGTGTGGACGACTGACGGCTTAAATATGATGCAGATATGTCTAAAAGGACTTTTGTTTATGGTCAACAAAACAGCACATTTATAAATGGCAGAACCTGCAACTGACAGCTAGAGCTGCACGATTAATCAGCGATTCAGCCAATTATATTTTTACAGTCAGGAGAGAAGGGTAAAGGCGGACGCACAAGTTTTCACATTGTTTTTTTTATATGTTGCTCAGCAACATGGACACCTTCATATGGTGTTAAAAGTGTCACATACTGTATTTATAAGGTATAATTCACCCAAAAATGTCATTTCTGTCTTCATGTAATGACGTATTTGCGGCCGTGAAATTACAAGCACCGTTTGTTTACTACCAAGAGGACGTGCACGTGCCCACCAATGATGTCTGCTTTAGTGAACAGAACCTGCATAGCCTGTGAATAACAGGTAATAAAGTTGCAAATAACATTCAGTTTGTTGCAAACTGAACTCAAAGTGACGGCAGCCATGACATGAGCCGCACTCGGCAATGAAAGTGAAACCAAAACTGCGCACACCATTTAAATGATCATATCGCATTTTAAAGTTATGATTATGACAAGCATTTGATATGTCACAAAGTGTTCAAAGTGAATGAAAATAAATGTTTACTGGGTCAGTATAACTACTCCAGCCTATATAATGTTGAATATAGTGCAAGAGGGAATCTGATAATGACAAATGTTTTATTTTACCATCCAGTGTAAAAAATGGTCTAATAATGTTCTCAGTGACAAATGACAAGCATATGTCTCAAAAATAATAAACTTCAGAATTATGAATAATTATATTCTGATGTCATCCCTTTACTTTGCATTAACAACCAGGACGTACTTAAAGTCATTCCAAGTCTATACAAAATGTAGCATTTTAACCAACAGTAGACTCACACATAGGCCTAATATTAATATTATGTTGTTTTACTATATGTTTGAGAAATAACAATAATAATAGCCTACTCATATTAACCTATACTTTACATCTACAGAATCGTGAGAAAATCGTGATCTTGATTTTAAGCAAAAAAAAATCCTGATCCTCATTTTAGCCAGAATCGTGCAGCCCTAGTGACAGCACAGGAATATAACATGATAACATGAAAGAAATCTATGTACAGTAAGAAAAAAAAGGAAATAAATCTGTGCTATTTCTGTGAAAAGACCCAAGGTGACCATAAAATTTGCTATTCAAACCAACTGCCTGGAAATGAAAAGCTAAATCAGGCTATGCTTATTAATCTTTACGTTTATTTCTAAGCTAGTGATCAAATCAGCCCTGTTTTAAAGAGCTAAACATGCTTTAATAAACATATAGTGGTTATATAGCCAAACCACTGCAGAAAAAAAGGTTTTAAAAAAAGACATTTGCTCATTAAAATGAGCTGACACAACACAATTCTTGAGGTCTTTTTGGGGACAACTTAATTGTTTTATGTCCAATGCACTTACATTTGTAAAACTTTATAAAATAACTTAATTACAAATTAAAAATCATGTTGTCCCAACACAAACTCACTGTGTGGAACCCATTATAATAAGCCATACATTTAAAAATGCATATCCATCTAGCCATGTAAACTTCCAAGTTTAATCATGATAACATTTGTAATCATTTTGTAATTGTAAAAGTTGTAATTAAAGCACAAAACACAAACTGTAGTTATATATGAACTGCTCAATTGTCTAGAAATATTAGTCTAGAACTTTATTTCTTCTTTCTAGTACTCCATGTAAAGTATTCCTCTCATTAATCCACCAAAAAAATAAAAAAATATATGTGGAACAAATTCACAGTGCCTCATGAATATTTAATCACAAGTGCCATTCATATCATATTCATAGAGTGACGAAGGGTGAAATGAGGTAAATTGGGACACTTTTTGACAGCTGTTGCAGCTTTCAACTGGGGTTAAATTTGACAAATTCATAAATTCCCTCTATTTAATGCTCAAAATTATGATAACAATAAATTGGAACATGTTTTTAAAAAAATAAATAGTATTAAAATAATAATAATATTAAATAATAATATAATACAATTTGTTATAGCACCACTTCTTCCCCAATGTCCATGAAAGTTTGCATAATTTGTAAGTATCATATGTTGCATGTGTTTCACAAATTTCATAAATTTTTAGAGTTGTCATAAAAGTTATTGACATTTGAGTATACTTGGCAACTTACAGCCATTTAAGACAGGTTGTTGAGTAGTCATGGTGTCCCTGATTATTTTATTAAGATTTATTTTATGTACACAATGTAAAAAAAATATACAATCAAAAAGTCATGGCAAACATAAGTTTTTATTAGTGCTGGGCAAAAATGAATCGCATCCTAAATAAAAGTTTGTTTAAAGTGTATGTACTGTCTATATTTATTATGTATATATAAATACACACAGACATGCTTATATTTGAGGTTTTTTTTTAGCTTATTTTAATTGAATCAGGGTTTAACTTAAGTTATGCTAATTGTAATGTTTTAAGTATGTTTAAATTGATGTTGATGTGACTTATAAAGTTAATTTGATTGAACTTAAAAATGTAATATAATACTTTATATAGAATTATACAGTCACACTTTATAGAGGCAGGTGAAATGATCTCATTAGAATTATTGCCATTTTTGACAATGTGCAAATGACAAAAATAATAATAATAATTTTGAAGCTTACTTTTGACGTTTAGTGAATCTTTAAGCACTTGTATTGGCTATGATTGGGTGAAAAACCTAGGACTATAGTTTGCAAACGCATGTGAGCAATTCCATTTACAGTAAAAACTTAAAACTCACAGAGAAAGAAATAATGCTAATCAAAAGGATAAGAGTTGGCTCACTATAGAACAAACATGACTGATTTTCTTTTCTTTTATTTATTATTTTTGCATTTATGAGGAAAAATATTGGTTATGGATGTGACATCTCTCCATTATGGATGTGGCAGATGTGAAATTGCCACTTGTTGGACTTCAGTAAATCAAATATAATTGTTTGAAAACTTTGACAGAGACATTTTTACAAGCCTACACAACAAACCTGAAAAGAGTTTCGCTATTTTGGTGCCAAGGTTGACATTTGCATGGATTTGCTCATGTTTATAAAAAAAATCTAAATACCTCAAAATTTCACCATGCTGGAAACAGGATTCAATGCATGTGTTTATATTGTACAACCGATTGCCACAATATAAGAAAGTCTGCAAAAAAAGCAGTTTAAGAGTGATTTTATACTATGTACCATCATCCTTCAAAGTCTCAAGCCTCTACGACTTACTGTTTGGCCTGCACTCTGTTTTACACAAGTGAGAGCCTAAGAACACATTGTCATGCCAAAGAATTTTCCCATGATAAACATCACACTAGCGGCTTACTGCCTCATCTGCAAATCATCTGTAACCCTAGTAAAAACACACCAAAGTAAACATACAGCAAGGATACTTTGACATGACCTACCTTCCATGACATAGACCAGGGAGCCCACGTCTCCTTCTTTGATGATACAGCTCTCTTTATCATACTCCACAGGGTACATGCAGTCTACAATCTCCTGGATCTGAGACAGCTCCAGGTTCTTCATGAAGTCGTTGTCAAGAATGGCCTCTTTGATTAGTTCTTTAGACCTGTGGATGACAGAATGTAAGAACTTTTAGCTATCAAATCAAAACTAGATAAAACATGGATCTGGTAATTAAGTGTGTAGCTAACTGATTCTTGAGATATGAGACAAAACAAAACTCACAATTTTACTTGTGACTACATTGTGAAATTCGATCAATCTAAAAGGTGTGAAAGTGTTGTAGTACACCGATTGGACTTTTGTGATTCAATAAGCAATTTTCTGTATTATATCTAATTACTTATGTTAATTAAAGAAAACCAGTGAAACTCTATGGCCAAAAAAAACATCTTCATATATAAAACACCAGCATCCACAATATCCAGAGAAAAAAACTCTATTAATCAGTCTTTCGCCTGACTTTTTGTTGCATTTACATGGTTTTGACCCGCAGGTCACGGGTCCCTAGTATGTGGTGTTTTGAATGCTTTAAACCATGGGGGTCAAACTCAGTTCCTGGAGAGCTGCAGCCCTGCACAGTTTAGTTCCAACCCTGCTCCAACACACTTACCTGTAGGTTTCAAACAAGCCTGAAGGACTCAATTAGTTTGATCAGGTGTGTTTAATTAGGGTTGGAACTAAAATGTGCTGCGGCCCTCCAGGAACTGGAGTTTGACACCCCTGCTTTAAACAGTTAATTACCTTGCAAAGCAATAGGTTTGATTGTTTCAAAGCTTTGAAAAGCTCAATTTGCCCAATCACTAGTGACCAAACTGAAAGGCAGGAGACACTGCTCACAAAATATTACTTCTTGACTACAAAATTGTTTCCTTTTCTTAAATTTTATTAACTTAAACCAAACATACAAAGACTCCACCATCTGTGACCTTCTTCTTAGAGGTTCAACCCAAGAGTAAACTCTTAAGCGCACAAACTGCACTATTTCAAGATCACTGGTCCAACCATTTAGAACATCTGGGGGGTAATACCATCAACAAGCATACATTATAAGTACATTTATATATAAAATACAATGAAATTATCACACATTCAACAATAGTATTTGAAATTCAAAATAAACTTTAAGAAAACAAAGAAAATACCACATTAAACATTCAAGACTTGAATATACAACCAAATAACAGCCACCCCTATTCTGGCATAAGTTGGAATATGCCAACATTACCCATAATCCCTCGGGATGCATTAAAAGAGGAACAGGAAAGCCACACATCCTTTTGAAACATATTACAGCCATGCACCCAGAGACAGAAGCATGGAAATATAAATTGGGGTAAACTCTTAAAACGAAGTGTTTTCTTTTGTTTGTTTGTTTCTAATGTGAATTTTTGTTAGTGTAATGTGTCAATACTGTGTGTTTAGATGCAGTTAATACACTTCATTGTTGATGAGGACTGAATGTGTGTTTGATGGAATCACACTTAAATGCTTGTAAATACTTCTAAGAATATGTTGCACCTGTGGTGTAGTAGCAATTCCACTGGTCAGTTTGTATATTAATAATTAGGTTAATAATGCTAATTACTTTAATTTTATCATGTTTTTTCCCCCCATTTAGTAGCAACTAAATTGTGAAAGACAACTTTATGCATTTAGGCAGGCTGCATCATTTCTTGTGACTGAATGTTGGACTTAAAGTTTATTTATTTTTTTATTTTTTTATTTTTTTAAATCACTGTTCGCTAAAGCTAATTTGCCCAAAACAAAAAGGGGAAATGGAATTGCAAGTGAGGTGCCAACAATGGATTCAACTTCGTATTAAAGTGTTCCTCAAACGGCTTTGCAAATTATTGGTCAAAAATAAAATCTCCAGAGTTTATTCACATTGACTCTTTTTACTTTGAGGTTTCTTTTATTTAAATGAGCAACTTAAAAAATTGCTACAAAATTATGTAAACTACTTCCTAAGAGCCAAGGCTGTTTAACTGTTGGGTAAAATTTCAGAATGGGTCTAAAATGCACTACAACCTCTACAGGTGAAACACTTTTGAATGTTCATATGTAACTTCAGTGTTTCAATACTTTATGCAAAACTTTGTGGCCTCAAACAACAAAGTTCACAACTGGTGTTTAATCCATACTATTTTCTGACTCAATTAACCTATCCTCTTGATCATACTGTTCAAATTTGATATGAGACCAAAATGAAAATAAACGCCTGCCTTCTATCTTCATGGACCACAGTGCTTCTCATTAAGGTTGCTGAAGACTGGTGTACCACAAATGGAATGCCTTGCACTATCTACACTCTTCACAGCAACTTTATGGTGTAATTACAGTTGCCATGTAGGGTCTCATAGCCCTACCACCAATGACATGAGGACAATTCAATGCCATGCCAAATCAGATATTAAATATACTTGTGTGCAATATAAACTATATTGGGTGAAGGTCACATGACTTTTTGGTGGTACACCCACAGGAGTTGTTACAATAAATTGATAAATCATCATTTCATGCTTTGACTTGAGACATTCTTTCTTGAATTATGAACTTTATATCAACTCCACTCAAATATCTTTAGCTTTTACAGAGTTTATAACAGTCATTGCAAAAGCTTGACCTATTAATTTTTTTCTAAGTGCAAGATGTAATTTTGCTTGGCCTTAAAGGCTTCAAACAGCTGTTTTTACAAATGGTCTACCAAAAGAATTAATATTATCAGATCTCTTGGTCAATTTCTTTTAAAGTACCCATTACATCCTCAGTCTAAGGATGCAACCATCCTAGCGTTGCCAACATCACCACAAAACCCATTAGAGTCAAGAATCCATTTTAT